>JADBJO010002779.1:212500-215000 GCA_016801955.1 Conus betulinus | reverse complement strand
GAGTTATGCCGCCTGTTTATGCTGTTTACAGAAGGCGCAGATAAACTGAAAGCACATGAGCCGACAAGATTCTTGTTTATACGCCAGTGCAGATAATGATGATGTGAAGGTACACGTATTGCGTGAGTATGTGTGTTCATGTTTTATTTTCTGTATTATCTGTTACATTGTCGCATATTTGTCATGTTTGTATGGTTTAGAGTCAAATGATGCAGATCTGTGTCTTATGGGTGACAGGTGATCACCGTTCGTTCTGCGCTCAGGTTGTTTCAGCGACACTGACTGACATGACTACGTGTTGCAAACTTTGTGTTTGAAAATTCTCTTTCGTCATCAGCTCATCATCCGATGTCCACTATAATCAGACAATGGTTTTTGACATTGTATGATATGTTGGGGGTGAAGGTATGTATGTTGGAGGGTCAGTCTCAACAGTTTAATGGCGCTGTTTCAGTGTTTGTGATAATAACCTTGTAGTTGACTGACTTCCAGTCAGCACATGTTTGGAGATGGCGCTGTGTCAGTGTTTGTGAGAACAGACATTGTAGAGACAGAGACAGAGACCGACTTCCAGAGAGAGAGAGAGAGACAGAGACAGAGGCAGATGCGAGAGAGAGAGAGAGAGAGAGAGTAAGGGGAATGGGAGATGCACGGACATGTACTATACATATTACAAGATCTCTGCGAAATACCTAGGCGTCGCAATTCAATCTGACTCAAGTGGAACACCCATATTCACAACACCTATGCTGAAGCCAACAGAGCTTTAGGTTTCCTGAGACGCAACCTCTGGATTGGGTTGGAGACCATCAAGGCAACAGCAGTCAAGGCGCTCATACGACCTCTTCTGGAGTACACCAGCTGTGTATGAGGCTCCTACCAACAACACAAAATCGACCAACTGGAAGCAGTACAGAGGAGGGCATCTAGATTCGTCTTAAATCGATACAGGAACAAATCCAGCATTGGTGATATGTTGAATCATTTAAACTAGCCCACCTTTAAGGAACTGCCCACTTGGGAATGCTTTTTAAAATTCACCATGGGCTGATAAATGTAAAAGCCCCAAACATAAGACCCCAAACCAGAGCACAACGAGGTCACAACCTAGCCTACCGCAACATCTTCTGTAGAAATGATTATAGGAAATACTCCTTCATCCCACGTACCATCAGAGACTGGAACTCTTTAGAACCCCACGCAGTGTCTGCTCCTACCCTCGAGGCATTCCTTTCGAGGGTACGTGCCCCCCATGATTGTTCTTTTTTTTTTTGCTGCGCGCATGCTTCCTCCCAAAAGTGACAGTAGCCATCAAAATGTTGATGTTGGTCGCTCAAGGGAATAAGAAAGAAGAAGACAGAGAAGATTTTCACGGTGCATCTCAGTGAAGATGTTCAACGCTGTTTGAATAGATAAAAATGCCCTGGTAAATGTGTGAAAAGGACGATTTTTATCCTAAAATTTGGGGTCAGTAAATTAGTTCAATGTCATATGTCAGCCAGGATAGCAGAATTATGCATGATTTGTGCACTACTTGTGTTTCTACGCCACTGGGTAGGGCATAAGAACTTTGGAGAGAAAGTCTAGCAGACGACAGAAAAATGAAGGGTCATGTGGGTCGTGCTTGCACAGAAAAAGAACCGGACATTGGATCTGCCTCAGAGCCCGGTACAATATGGATCAAGGGCTTGACTGAGCGGTGATGAGGGCCGATCTTCTGACAAATGACAGGTGCAGCTTTGAGTGTAGCAGAAAACAGATAGTGTTTGGGGCCTTATTTGTAACTGTGGACTTGGACCTATCGACGCCAGTCTGCCCTGTTGAATGACGTCAGTACGGCTAGTTCAGTCCACAACCGACAGTTTCTGCGCCGTTCCAGTCTCAATTTATCTCGAACTGTGCCATTCTATTGTGGGAAAAAGACCCAATGTGCGGCAGCAGGCCCAGATAAGGGTGAGACATAGACCACGGTTCGGATCACCGCCTACATTGTTCAGTATAATAAAATGCCGGAGAAAGCAGCGATGGTTGACAAGTTCTGCATGCCGAGTGGAGGTTGACAGCAACGTTGGTCGTCTTGTTTCCAGCCTTCTCATCATGAAGTTCTTTGTGGCCTGCCTGAGTGTCGCACTGCTTGTTGTAAGTGATTTGATTTGCTACGATTCATTGTCGTGTTAGGGTGACACTTTTTGCTGATTCCTATGATGGATGAATGACTAGGGGAAAAAAAAAACACTGCAAAATGTGTAGCTGAAAGGGGAAAAATAAAGGATGACTAAATCAAATCAATAAAGCAGCTTGCTGCTCTGCAAGACCACCATTCCAGCTGGGGTAAATGTAAGGGAGAGAAGCGGGATAAGAAGGCTACTGTGAAATGACAGACCACAGTCACTCGCCACTGAGTCGGTCAGGGTAGACGAAAAAAGGGAAATGTAACAGAAAAGAAAAAACACACACAGATTCACGCAAGCGCACGAACACACACGCGCGCGCGCGCGCA
>JADBJO010002779.1:205000-210000 GCA_016801955.1 Conus betulinus | reverse complement strand
TGTTTCTATGTTCTCTATGACCATAGGACTTGCATGAGCAAACATGTTTTGTTGTCTCTGTTTTCATGTTCCTTATAACCATGTGACTGAGTCAGAGAGTATGTCTCTATTTCCTGTTTCTGTGTTGTATACGACCGCACGACTGGTGTAATTTAGCATGTCTTATATCTCCTATTTCTATGTTCTGTATGATCATAGGGAGCATGTCTTTGTTCCCTTATTTTCTATGTCTTCAATGACCATATGACTGGCGTTAGGAAGCATATCTTTGCTCCTCCTTTCTATGTTCAGTATGTTCCATAGAGTGGGGATCCTTAAGGATGACCCCGTCATGACCTTTAGACTAACCCATGGCTATCATGTATTAGTATGCGTTGGTCCCGTTCACACAGGCTCAGATCGTCTGGCGGAACAAGGTCGACTGTCACGTGATGACCATGACCCAAGAGCAGCAGGACAACTTTGCCGGACATGACTACATCCTGTTCCTCAAGGTAGTGTACTAGTACTGCCCTAGACCCGGTAACAGCCCGTCAATTAATGAATCCACCCGCCAGTGTGGAATGAATGAGGATTGAGTGTAGAATGGATGAGGAATGGGTGTAGAATAGATAAGGAAGGAACAAATTTTTGGTGAAAGATTGTGTACCTGGAAAAACAAAGAAACCAAGGAAATCGATCGATTAATTCACGGATCGACTGATTGTTATTGTAACAGAAAACGACCAAGCGGTGTATTAATTATGCATCAATGGACTCTGGTGTTGAAATGTTAGAGTACTCGGCTGTGGAGCTGACAGTCGTGAGATAGAACCACTCACGGGGTCGGAGCTTTCCGGCTTGACATTCCTCTCTATCAACCCAGCAGTAAATGAGCACCTGGTTCAGGTCAGGGAAGGTTGAAGCGATGGAAGGAGAAGGTGTGTCCGCTTTCCGTAATTCAGTGGACTTGACGCGTTTATTCTCTGACAGTTCACTGGTCCCTTTGGCCATTAGTCTGTGGGGCTTTACCTTGTTTATTGATAATAGAAATAGATGCATACACACTCACATCTATGGACTCTCCACCTTACACACTTGCATCTCTTCTTTGGTGCACACTTACTAGTGCGCATGGTATGGAAGATAAACCCTTAAACACAAAGTCACCATCGTCGGTACAAATGGTGTGTTGTACAACGTTATGGCTAATGGTTCGTGCTTCTCTTTGTTGTACATCGTTCTATTGGTGTGCCTTTTCATTTTATGAATGGAACTCCCCATTTTCTGCTCTTTGATATATCATGTTATCAACAACAACAAGACATCAACAACAACAAAAAAAAACAAAACAAACATACAAAATAACACATCTCTATATTGACTTGCACGACCCGAATTTCAGTTGATCAGTGTATTAGCTATCTAATTCCCCTTCTCTACAATTCCTTGTCGTTACAATTCGTTACTGTCATCTAGGGATCTGTCAGTTAGCTGGTCTCTTATTCTTTTGTTTGATTGTACTCTTTTATTTACTTATTTCATGTCATAGAAATCGTGATTGTTCTTAAGCTCATACGTGTTTTACATTAACATCGTAGTCATCAATGGCGTACTTTCAATCGTCTGCTGATTGGTTGTGGCCCTGGTGGCCATTTCTCCTTTCTTTCCTTTTGTTGGTTTCCTTGTGTTTTCCTTCTTCCTAATCCACCCTTCATCCCACTTTGCAGCAACTGATGAGAGATCTGGCAGCAGACCCTAACAACACCTCCCCTCTGCCCCTGAAAGATGTCACCCCCTTCATCACCCACCATTGTCACGGGCGTCAGCTCATCCTCCTCACCCAGCCCTCAGCCTGAAGGCCCCAACAGGAGTGACGTAGACCGCACATTTGTTGACATCATCTAGGAGACTGCAAAATGCCTCCAGTTCCCCGGTCTTGAAGTTTGTGGAATAGATATTAAATGTTTGGACGTCTTGCATTTTGTACAGATGGGATGTTTCTGAAAGACAATTCTGTTAATATTGTTGAAAAGAAAATAAAGATTTGAATGGTAAGTTTGCTGGCGCATGTCTTCAGTCATTTTGTGTGATCATATAGCCTGTAAGATGTGTCAAAAATTCGTCTGTTTTGTTTGTTATTTGTTTTGTTTCAATTTGATTTTTTTGTTTGTTTGTTTGTTTTTTTTTGTTTCTTCCTGTCTTGTATCTTCCTTTTTCTCTTTTATCGTTCTTTTTTCTTTCCTTTATTTCCTTTGTCCCCTGTTCCTTTTTTTCCGTTGGTCTACTGTTGTTTTTTTATCTTCCAAAGCAACGACGTACTGAAAAAAAATTGAAATCATCACACACACACACACACACACACACACACACACACACACACACACACACACACACACACACACACACACACACACACACACACACACATGCACACACGCACGCATAAAACCACACACACACACACAAACACACACACACACATGCGCGCGCGCGCTCGTGCGTGCACACACACACACACACACACACACACACACACACACACACACACACACACACACACGTATGCACACATGTAAACACACACACACACACACACACACACACACACACACACACACACACACACACACACGTATGCACACATGTAACACACACACACACACACACACACACACACACACACACACACACACACACACACACACACACACACACACACACACACACTGAAACACACACACACACACACACACACACACACACACACACACACACACACACACACACACACACACACACACACACACACACACACACAGAGGCTGGTGCTCAACCGACAAATAACTGCTTTTTTTTCTCGGACTAGATCTGAGAAAGTTGTCTGTTCTAGTCGTGTGTGTGTGTGTGTGTGTGTGTGTGTGTGTGTGTGTGCGTGCACGCGCGCATGCATACGTGCGTGCATACATTCGTGCGTGCATGCGTGTGTGTGGTGTGTTTGTGTGTTTGCTTGTGTGTGTGTGTGTGGTGTGTGTGTGTGTGTGTGTGTGTGTGTGTGTGTGTGTGTGTGCGCGTGTGCGTGCGTGCATGGAATACCCCAGTTCTCAGGGACCAGTGATCTTGCAAAATGTACATTAGTTTACACATAGTTCATACCAGTACGTAGTGATGCTACCCCTATGACCATGTCCAGGACTGTCCCCATTGGGATGCTGTTCGAGGAATCGCATGCTCGGTCCAGGCAACTCCCATGAGGAAACTGTGTGGCAACACTAATCTGCTGATGGAGAACAGCTGATTTGTATGAAGGTGGACCGGCGTGATCATCCAGTTCTGATGAAGAGGTTAACGTAGGATTAACATTTGCTTCAGTATCGAGTGTTGTCCTGTCGTGAGGAAGAGTAAACAGTGTGATGTGCCGTTTAAAAAAAGCTTGTTTGATATGGGAAAGTGTTGTGGAATTGATAGTGTGGCGAAAACAGCAACAATTGATTATGTTAGATAGCTGAGAGGTGAGATGAGAGAGACTGATGAAAAAAAAATCGCAGTCTCGTAGTCTCTCTTTCGTTCCATTCCAACTGTAAAATAAATATTCTCGTTGTGATTGTGGCATCTCTAGAACTTGTGCACTGACTGTGACTGGCCAAAACGTAGAAATCTGTTAAGTCCGTGGTGAAATACAAAAGCACGAACAGCATATGCTGTTCTTTGTGCCTTAAAGTAATGATCTGTGAAAGAAAACAACAGATTTGCGTGATCGGTGCAAGGGGTTGTACGCAGTTTTACGTATGACAGAATAGGTCACTGCGCTTCGTGGTTGTTCTGCAACTGTGGACTCTAGTGTATGTTTTTGGTCTTGTTTGAGAGTTATGCCGCCTGTTTATGCTGTTTACAGAAGGCGCAGGTAAACTGAAAGCACATGAGCCGACAAGATTCTTGTTTATACGCCAGTGCAGATAATGATGATGTGAAGGTATACGTACATGCGTATGTGTGTTCGTGCTTTATTTTCTGTACTATCTGTTACATTGTCGCATATTTTTTTATGTGTTGTATGGTTAGTGTCAAATGATGCAGATCTGTGTCATGGGTGACAGGTGATCACTGTTCGTTCTGCGTTCAGGTTGATTCAGCGTCACTGACTGACATGACTATGTGTTGTAAACTTTCTGTGTTTGAAATTTCTCTTTCGTCATCAGCTCATCATCTTTCAGCCGATGTCCACTATAATCAGACGATGGTTTTGACATTGTATGGTATGTTGGGGGTACCGAAGGTAATGTATGTTGGAGGGTCAGTCTCAACAGTTTTATGGCGCTGTTTCAGTGTTTGTGATAACAACCTTGTAGTTGACCAACTTCGAGTGACTGCACATGATGCAGTGGAGAGAGAGAGAGAGAGAGAGAGAGAGAGAGAGAGAGAGAGAGAGAGAGAGAGACAGACAGACAGACAGACAGACAGACAGACAGAGACAGAGAGAGACAGAGAGAGAGAGAGAGAGAGAAGAGAGAAGAGAGAGAGAGAGAGTTGAGGGGGAATGGGAGATGCACGGACATGTACTCGACAAGGTCTCTGTGAAACACCTAGGCTTCACAGTTCAATCTGACTGCAAGTGGAACACCTATATTCACAACACCTGTGCTAAAGCCAACAGAGCTTTAGGATTCCTGAGACGCAACCTCCAGACTTGGTCGGAGACCATCAAGGCAAAAGCAGTCAAGGCGCTCATACGACCTCTTCTGGAGTACGCCAGCTGTGTATGGGACCCCCTACCAACAACGACAAATCGACCAACTGGAAGCAATACAGAGGAGGGCAGCTAGATTAGTCCTAAATCGATACAGGAACAAATCCAGCGTTGGCGATATGTTGAATCATTTAAGGTCCATCCTTAAGGAACTGCCCACTTGGGAATGCTTTTTAAAATTCACCATGGGCTGATAAATGTAAAATCCCCAAAAAAAGAGACCCCAAACCAGAGCATGACGAGGTCACAACCTAGCCTACCACAACATCTTCTG
>JADBJO010002779.1:155000-190000 GCA_016801955.1 Conus betulinus | reverse complement strand
ACAGGTGTACAAGATCCATGTGCAGAAAACAAGATCAGAAATGCCACCTACCAGCTGGTTTGTCTTCAGAAGATACTCTGACTTCATCCACTTGAATGACAAAGTAAGTTGCTGAGATGGGGCTCCACAGAGTCTGATCTATGCTTGGTGTACATTGCTGCATAGAGGACACACACACACACAGATACACATGCTACACATACACACATAGGCAATCACACACACATACACGCACATTCACATACACAGCACATATGCGCACACACACACACACACACACACACACACACACACACCCACACACACACACACACACACACATATATCCAGAGAAAATTTAACTCGCACTGACACAGCGACTGTCCATACATACATGCACACACAGCACACACACAGCGACTGTACACACACACACACACACAGCACACAGCATGTGCGCACACACACACACACACACACACACACACACACACACACACACACACACACACACACACACACACACACATGCACACACACACTCTCTCTCTCTCTCTCTCTCTCTCTCTCTCTCACACACACACACACACACACACACACACACACACACACACACACAATTTACCTCACACTGAATCAGAGATTGTATAGTCCCTTGATAAACTTACAGATCAGAAATTTCTGTGAAAGTATGAAAGTGTTTTGATACGTTATTGCTGGGTGATTGCCAGTTGATTAGACGGCATGTTTTTGCAATGATTTTCTCGAGATCAACAAAGGCTGTCAGACCTACTGTGAATTTGTGAAGTAAAAAAGAAAGGTCAGCTGCAGCTCTGACATCAGAGCTAAATGAGAATACTTCATGCAAGTATAGGGAAGTCCTGTTTAGCACAACAAAGTTCCCAGTCTTCGTTGATGAGAAAAACCTGCACCTTGAATTGCTGAAATTCTTCAGGAATTAATGGCTGATAGCTGTTACAGTTCGCCAACTCATGGCTGTTTTGGTTTGTGTAGCTTCAGCCCAAAGCATGGCTGTTTTCTCTTTGTGTACCTCTGGCAGCTGTTTGCAGCCCAAAACATGGCTGTTTTCTCTTTGTGTACCCCTGGCAGCTGTTTGCAGCCCAAAACGTAGCTGTTTTCTCTTTGTGTACCCCTGGCAGCTGTTTGCAGCCCAAAAACGTGGCTGTTTTCTCTTTGTGTACCTCTGGCAGCTGTTTGCAGTCGAAAACATGGCTGTTTCTCTTTGTGTACCTCTGGCAGCTGTTTGCAGCCCAAAACATGGCTGGTATTTTACCTTTGTGTTGCTTCACCGCCAATGCCCAACCCCAAACATGGCTGGGTTTCCACCACCACCTGTGCCTAACCTAGAACATTGCTGGTTTTTTTTTTTTTTTCCAAGTGTAGCTTGTGCACCTGTTCGCAGCCCCAAACATGACTGGGTTTCTTTGTGTGGGTCCACCTGTTTCAAGCTCAAAACATGGCTGCTTTTTCTTTGTGTACCTTGTGCAATGGTGCCCAGTCCAAAACATGGCTGATTTTTTTTCCTCTGTGTAGCTTGTACACTTTTTTTTGTAGCCCAAAACACAGCTCATTTGCTGGGTTTCTTTTTGTAGCTCCAGCGCCTGTTTCCAGCCCCAAACATGGCTTTTTTCCTTTAATGTAGCTCCAATACCTATTCCCGACCCAAAAACATTACTGTTTCTTTTCTTGTGTAGCTCTGTCTCCTGTTCCCATCCCCACACCTGGCTGGGTTTCTTTGTGTTACTCCAACAGGTTTCCAGCCCAAAACATGGCTGTAGATTTTCTTTGTGTAGCGTGTGTACTTGTTTTCAGCCTAAAACAGGGCGTTTTTTTTTGTGTGTGTGGCTCAACATTTGTTCTGAGCCCAAAGCATATAAAATTGGTTTTTCTTTTATATAGATTGTACACACCTATTCCCAGCCCAAAAGATGGGTTTGTATAGCTTCCACAGTTGTTTCTGGCACAAAATGTGGCTGTTTTTTCTTTTGTGTGGTTCCAACACCTATTTCCAGCTAAAGCATGACTTTTTTGTGTGGGTCTGTCACCTGTTTCAAGCCCAAAGAATGGCTTTTTTCTGTGTGGAGTTCCAGTACCTGTTTCCAGCCCCAAACATGGTTGGTTGTTTTTTTTTTTTTTTTTTTTGTCCTTTTTGTAGCTCCAGTACCTGTTTGTATCTCAAAGCATGGCTTTTTGTTTTTCTTTGTGTAGTTCCATCAACTGTTTCCAGCAAAAAATGTGGCTTTTTTTCAGCTCCAACAGCTATTTCCAGGCCAAAACATGATTGTTTTTTTGTTTGTTTAGTGCTGACTTTGAGTAGCTCCATCACTTTTCCCTAGCCTAAAACATTGTTGTTTTTTATTGTGTGTTTAGCGCTGACACATGTTTCCAGCCCCAAACTTGATTTTTTCTGTCCTTTGCATAGCGCCAACACCTGTTTCCAGCCCAAAACATGGAGCCCTCTGTTTCTGTGTGTTGCTTCACACCATCTTTTTGCAGCCCAAAACGTGGCTGTTTTTGTTGTTCATTGTGTCGGTCAAGTACCCATTTCCATCCCAGAGTTTTGCTTTTTTTTTTTAATTGTAGCATCAAGTACCTGTTCCCAGTTTAAAACTCATGTTTGTTTTGGTTGCTTAAAGCACCTGTTCCCTGTCCGGCCCATGTTTGTTTTGGTTTGTGTTACTGAGGCAACTTGTCCCAGCCTGAAATGTGGCTGGTATGCTTTGAGTAGCTCAAGCAGCTGTTCCCACCCTAAAACATGGCTGTTTTTTTGGTTTGTTTCCGACACCCCGTAGTTAGTTCAAACAGTGTCCCATCCTGAAACATGGCTGTGATGGGTGTATGTGAAGCAACTGGTCCCAACCCAAAATGTGGCGTTTTGTGTGTGTGTGTGTGTGTGTGTGTGTGTGTGTGTGTGTAGCTTAAGCAACTGGTCCTAGCCTGAAACATCCTACATGGCTGTTATGGTTTTTGTAGTTGAGAAGCAGCTGGTCCTAGCACAAAACCTGATTTTTTTGTTTGGTTGGTTTTTTTTTGTTTGTATAGCTCAAGCAACTGTTCCCAGCTTTCCAGCTGGCCCTTCCCCCCAAACGCTGGGTTCCGGGACAACTTTGACAAGGAATTCTTGGACAGTAGAAGACTTGGACTTCAGCTGTTCCTGGACAACATCATTGGTCACAGGGATATTTGCAACAGGTCAGTAGTAAGGTGTTGGCTGCAAAACTGCACTTTTTGTCAATTGGATTATTTGTTTGCATCAAAGTGAGTCTTGTTGATCCAAAACGGAAACCTTTTTTTTTTTTTTTTTTAATTTTTTTGCAGATGTCAGTCATTGATGTTTTAGCCCATCTACTATATGTCATTAAACAACAAAGAGATGGTACAGGTGATAACAAAACAAAGAGAATGAAAAAGGAGAAACCATCAAGGGAGATTATCTAAAGGAGGGACTGGGATATTATAATGAAGCTTAGAATGAAGATTTTGTTTGGGATGAGGATTATTTATCTGTACGAACCTGAATACGAAGTCTTTTACATTGTTGTAAATTCTCACCAGCACAACTAGTTCTCAGTATAGTTATTGTTGATGTCCATTTTGTATGAAAACTGAGTTGTGGCATCGCTGCCTTCTCTGATTTAGTTGACTTGTAGGTTGTTTCCCTTTGACTGCTGGTTCCCTGTGTGTCACAGAAATAGTAAGTTTAAGAAGACGTATAGAGCACTTTTTGAAATCTCAAAGTATAAAAACAAAAAGCACACTTCGTGCACAAACACACACACACACACACACACACACACGCACATGCACACGCAAGCACACACGCATGCACGCACACACACACACACATACATACTTCTACTCACACACACACACACACACACACACACACACACACACACACACACACACACACACACACACGCATGTCTACTCACACACACACACACACACACACACACACACACACACACACACACACACACACACACACTCACTCACTCACTCTCAAACTCACTCACACACACACACACACACACACACACACACGTGTTGTCTGATATGAGACAGTAGACTAAACAGTGTTTGACAAGTAGGCGTGATTCATAATCAAGCTGTTCAGTGTGAGGGAGCATAGCTGGTTGAGCATGATCAGAAGACACATCGGGCGCTTTTCAAAATCTTAAATATATAAAAAGAAAAAAAGCAAAAAACACACACACACACACCACACACACACACACACACACACACACACACACACACACACACACACACACACACACACATTGTAAGACATGTAGGCTGGATTCATAACCAAGCTTCACTGTTTGAGGGAAGACAGCAGGTTGAATACAGTTTTCAGGCCTGCACAAATTTAACAACGGCTACGCCTTAACTCAAAAATCGACAACCGAGTGAATATGGGCTTTGCTTCAGTCAGCACAGAAAAGAGAAATAACTAAACTTTGCACTTTAATTGTCCATAGCTGTGGTTTCTTTGTCGAAGCAGTGTGACGAGTGGATTGCCATGATGAACTAGCCATTCATGCGACACCTTTAGTTGATGGTGGATTCAGTTTGCTTGCAAGAGCATACACACCACATTAGTTTGCAGGGGTTTTTTTTTTTTTTTTGTGGGATTGAAAGATTTTAAATCATAAGCTCAACGGCCCTGTGTGGTACAACATCTTGAGTAGGCAGCTCTTTATGCCCTAACTGTACACATTTTTTTTTTTTTTAATTTTCAGATCATTTCTTGTCCCTTTTTGTGTGTAAAATTATGGACAATGACTGTTTTAGTTTTCTCTGTTGTTTTGGCTTTCTCTGTTTAAAATTCACTGTTTATACGTTTCTTTTTTTTTTTTCATTTCAGATGATCCTTTCTTGTTCCTGTTTTTTTTTCTCTGTATGAACAATTATTGTTTGGGTTTTATTTGAATTCCTTAACAATCATCCCCGTTCTGTCATCATGCCCCGTCTCTTCATGTGTATTCTGAACCTCCTCATGTCGTATTCTGCACACACACTTCATGTCGTATTCTGACACCTGCACACACCTTCATGTCGTATTCTGACACCTGCACACACCTTCTTCATGTTCGTATTCTGACACCTGCACACACCTTCATGTCGTATTCTGACACCTGCACCAAAAGGCTTCCCTCTTCAGGATCCAGGTCTTATTTCATTATATCCTGTCACTCCCATTGTCTTTGGAGCCAGTTAGTTACTTTATTTGTCAATATGAACCCACCTGGCACAAAAACCTCCCTGAAAATGCCCCTGTTTCAGGAACAATCTGTGCCTGACATTTGCACTTCTTTCACTGATTGGCTGGGACTGTGATGGCTGTTTAATTGGTCTATTGAGCTGTGTCTGTGTGTGTGTGTGTGTGCGCATGCTTGCATGTGTGAGGGTGTGTGAGTGTGTATGTGTGTGTGTGTGTGTGTGTGTGTGTGTGTGTGTGTGTGCGTGTGTGAATGCCTGTATTGTGTATCAAGTTGTAATGTTTGTGATTTGGGTTTTGGTGAGATTGCACATATGATGAGCTTTTTTTTTTTCGAATTGTTGCTACTGTTTTGTCTTGATTGCTGTTCCACGTTGTAGTGGTTGTTGAGCTGTTACTTATAATCATCATACAAAATATGTCGCAGTGAACCGGTTCGAGACTTTTTCTGTACCGATGATCCCCCTGGCCCTCACGATAGCCTGGAGGAGAGCAGGGTAAGGGCAGTGTCTTTGATTCCCTCCCCTGTTCCATCTCACCCTTATCCTGCATACCTTTTGTCCCTTTTCTGCCTCACCCTCTTCCTATATACCTTTTGTCATTCTTCCATCTCACCCTTATCCTTCATACCTTTTGTCCCTCTTCCATCTGTCCCCCACTCTTCATACCTTTTGTCCCTCTTCCATCTGTCTCCCACTCTTCATACCTTTTGTCCCTTCCATCTGTCCCCCACTCTTCATACCTTTTGTCCCTCTTCCATCTGTCCCCCACTCTTCATACCTTTTGTCCCTCTTCCATCTTGCTCCTCTCCTTCCATTCTTCATACCCCTCAATCCTCATCCACCTCACCTCACACCCCTCATTCATCTCATCCCCCGTCTGTTTCACTCCATCTCTGTTGCTCCCATCCTTGGGCTTTGAAATGATGAAGCTTGTTCTGTTTTTGTCCCCGTTTATGTCTGCTTGTTTGCTCATTGTTTTGTTCCTGTTTACAGCTGTTTGTTTTGTCCATGTTCATATCTGCTTGTTTTGTTCCTGTTTACATCTGCTTGTTTTTTTGTCCCTGGATCTACATGTTTTGTCCTTGTATACATCTGCTTGTTTGTCTCTGTTTACATATGTTTTGTCCCAGTTTATATCTGCTTGTTATGTCCCTCATGATATTTTTATGTTTTGTCCCTGTTTGTATTTGGTTATGTTGTCCCAGTTCATTATTTTATTATTATGATTACTTATATAGCGCCAAATCTTGGTTAGAAACCAAGCTTTTAGTGATTTACAGTCTGCGCTGTCAGTGTTACATTGGGCTGCCCACCTGGGTAGAGCCGGCTGAAGACCTGCCTGCTGGCGCTACGGTCAGTTATTTCCCTTGTCATTCAGTCAGCTTTTCTCATTTCATTCTCCTGACTTTTCATGCAGGCTGCGAGCTGTGTGTAATGTGTCGTCCATACCAGAGGTCAGTCTGACCTTCTCTTCCAGAAGTTGGTGATGGAATGTTATGCATGTGCAAGATGTTATGCAAGTGTTCGCACAAGGAACCTCAGTTTAAGTCTCATTCAAAGGCCTTTTGGGGAAATGGAGTCAGAACCAATGTTAACTCCAGCAAAAAAAATCCTCTTGTACTTGAAATGGCCCGGTGGAGATTCAAACCTGCAACCCTAAGACCAGCAAGATTACTGATCTAGAGCTCTGCCAACTGAGCTATTCTGGCCCCCAAATTTGTAAATGCTTGTTTTGGCCCTCGTTAGATTTGCTTGTTTTTTGTCTGTTTCTCTCTGTGTTCATCAATGTGTGTGCTTTTTTTTTTTATCACTTTATATCTATTTGTTTTATTTGTTTATGTCCATTTGTTTTGTCCAGGTTTTATATCTGTTTGTTTTGTCTTTATTTATATGATCTGCTTGTTTTGTTCTGTGTTTCCATCTTCTTTGTCCCAGATTTATATCTATTGAAATTTGTCATTTCAATATCATGAGGTTGTATCTGTTTTACCGGTGTGTATATCTGCTGAGTTTTGTCTTTTGAAAATCATGAGTCCCAGTTTATACCTATTGAATTTTTTTTTTTATTTGAAGGTCATGTGGTATAAAGTAAATGCGACTAATGGCTAGAGTTATGGAGAGCTATATTCAGGTTTGGAAGTTTCAGAAAAAGGTAAGAAACTAGGAACACATGCTAGGAATAATTTTCTTATATGATTTTATAGAAAACTGAATGCGGTAATCTCATAGACCCAAAAGAACTCCGAAAGAATTGCAACTAAGACAGAGGGAAAGGAGTCAAAGGGTTGAAATAGTGATGTAGAAATACGAATTGATATTTCCACTTATAACTATGTCCATACAGCAAAACACCAACATAATGATAGTGAACGCTTGTTCATACAGATATGCCTAGATATATTTGTTCATTCAAACATACATACATATACTTACCTCCCTTCCTAAGAAATGTACACACAGTGTATTGACTCTGAAATCACTATGGTCCAGGCCCTGTGCGACTTGCTGGAGGAGTCGGTGTACAACCTGCGTCAAGAGCTGCAGGGCAAGGACTCTGAGATTGATCTGCTGAAAGAAGAACTGGGCCTCTACAGATCGCGAGTGGAGCTCCTTACCAAGCAGCTGCGGTCAGTCCTCTGTGTCTGTAGTCTGTAGTGGTGTGTGTGTGTGTATGTGTGTGTGCATGTATGCGCGCGCACATGCATGCGTGTGTGTGTGTGTTCACGTGTGTGTCTGTGTGTGTATGTTTGTGTGAGTGCATGTGTGTATCTGTGTGTTGTGTGTGTGTGTGTGTGTGTGTGGGGAGGGAGAGAGAAAAAGGGAAAATTGTGTGTGTGTGTGTGTGTGTGTGTGTGTGTGTGTGTGTGTGTGTGTGTGTAACCAAGCGCGCGGATGGGGTTGTCCATACAGAGTTGTGTTCTTGTCCATACATGTAGGCATGCACATGCACGATAGGTTGTGTAGTTGCATACAGATATCTATGTGTATTAGTAGAGCTCATTTACTCTCTGGAATGTAACAATAGTAACCAAGGGAGAGGTGGATGGGGGGTGGGGGAGGGAGGAAAGGGGAAGTTGGGGGAGAGTGGAGGTAGCAAGGATGGGGTGCATGGAGGGGGGAAGGGGAGCAAGAGGTAAAGAATGGGGAAACAGGGTAGGATCATAGCAGGAGAAACACACGCCCTTTCATATGACACAAAGAGACACATTGATGTATATATGCCATCCACTAGAGCATGCCTACTGTCCTGGAACAGCTGTGTTTGTTACTGGCGGGGAAGGGTGCAGGGAGGAATGGAGCAGACAGATCCTGCGGGAAACACAGGGGCGGTGAGATGGGAGCCTAAGTGAGAGAGGTTGTGGAATAGTTTTTTAACTGGGCCTAAGTGAAGAAAAGCGCTGAAAACACATAGCTCTAGGAAGCAGATCAGAAAAAAAAGGGAGACAGATTAAGAACACATAGACACACACATCCTGCACGAAACAACACACACACACATATAGACAACACACACATCCACACACACGACAACACAACATACACATACACACACACACACCCCCACCTCCAAAGTTAATGTCCTCAGCTCTCACATCAAAAAACAGAAATAGGAAAACTTTAGAGTGCACATTCCCCATCAGTCATGGTGGCCATGATGATGCAAGTGCACAAAAATGCATATATACATGTGCAGCAGCACAGAATCACATTTGTAAGATCGCACAGTGCGTTCCACAAACATTCTTAGAATGTGTACTTTGGTCCTGATTTTACATGATCTGGCTTGCCCCTGATAGGATGCTCCTCAACCCTGCCCCTCCCTTCCTCAAGCCTGTATCACTCATTTACTGTGTTTGTTTTTCAGGCTGTTGAACATGCAGAAGAACGCAGGGGGGATGTCCACCTCTGCATCATGGTCAGTGGATGACCTGGATGCTTTGCCAGTCCACAAGTCAGAGTAGGCATCGTTCACAGGGCAACACCTGGAATTTCCTTTTTTTTTTTTAATTTGTTTCCTTCTTTTCTTTTTACAATGAATTTGCAGCAGGTCTGTACTGCCCACATGAACAGGCATGCCTACTGCCCCAGACCATCCAGGATTTGTCCCGAAAAGTTGATTTTAGAAGCCACTGTCCTGGAAATACCGGATTTGCAACACGCGTCCCGGAAAAAAAAAAATTGGGCGTCCTGGAAAAAACAAATCGTGAGTTAAAAAGCCGTTCTTATCGTGCTGCACAGAACTGAGCCAAGAATATCGTCTGTTAGAATGAGTAGACGTAATACACATGCGAGCGAAAAAAAAAAACCCTCGCTTTCACTTTCAAGTCAGAACATGGCATTGAAGAGGAGACATGATGTCGACACAGAGTCGGATTCTGACTCTTCAGATGGGTCAAAAAGGGAGTGAAAAGAAGAAGAAAACGACCGTGTGAGCGAGATTGTGTCTTCCAAAAAGAATACTTGGAAAAGTGGCCTTGTCTACAACAAGGAGGGAAAGGAGTTTCGTCTATCTTGGACACTGTTCTGTCCCTGATTTTATGGATTTGTCCCTGATTTCTGTCTGTATTGTCCCTGAAAGCAAATTTTTAGGGTGGGCATGCCTGCATGAATGTTAGTACTTGATGTGTTCACTGTACAGTGTGTGTGTCAACAGTTAGTCCCTATTGCCTGAAATCTTCAACGTTTTCCATGCGGAAGGTGGATATGTGAGGACTAGTACTAAAAACCTACCCTCAGCGATAGTTTCCCAATTTTGAGGGGGTCACAGAAGTATTTAGACAGTCACAGTTCACAACTGTTAGAAAATGTACTGAAAACATAAACTCTCTCTCTCTCTCTCTCTCTCTCTCTCTCTCTCTCTCTCACACACACACACACACACACACACACACACACACATGTGCACGTATACACACACACTCTCTCTCTCTTTCTCTCTCTCACACACATACTTACACACACACACACACACACACACTTACACACACACACACTTACACACACACACACACACACACACACACACACACACACACACACACACACACACACACACATGCTTGCACACGTGCACACACACACACACACACACACACACACACACACACACACACACACACACACACACATTGGAGCACGCTCTGACTGACTTGCACATTTAAACACACAGAGAATCAAACGGAAATGAATGAGAAAAGTGGAGCTAATGAAAAACTTCATAAAACTCCCCAGATTATGCTAACCATTTTCTATTCAGATTCGTTGTCCACCATTACTGTGTTATCTTACTTATTCGTTACTTAACTGTGAATATTCTCTGCCTTATTTAAGATTTCTTTCATACCAATCAATCTGATGGAGCCTGTATTTGTTGATTAATATTGTCTTAGCTAGACAGCCAGAGAGTTGGGCTGAGAATGAACTCATTGTGTATGATGGTTTTTTGTGGGGGTGTTACAGGCTGGACGGACAAAGAGACTAGAGTGTGTTGAACACAGCCCAGGGGAAGACAACTCAGCTTCAACACAGACTGCTTGATGTGATAGCGTGGTTTTACGCAGATCAAATGTGGTTTGTCAAGACTACAACATTTTGTCTTTTAAACGCACTTGAGTCAATCATTTACTGCAGAGCAATAGACTTTTTTTTTATTTCCCTTGCTGATAATCATGGACTTGTAAACAATAAGTTTTATGATTTTTCTTGCTGATAATTTTACAATGTGATATTAGCTTGGCTCAGTTTTACCCCTCATTACTGCTTCTTGAAATATTCATTTTACATGTGGCTTTGGGAAAAAAGCCCTGATGATTCATTCATGATTTGACAATTCGCACACATTTATTTTAGTGTCTACGTTGATATTTGTATGAGAACATTTGATTTGGTATACTGGTATGTGTTCATTGCTGAAATCAGGGTACATGTTTTCATTTTCTAGTTTTTCATGAACATTTGTTTTTTTTTTATTTATTTTTTTTTTTTTTTTTTTTAGCCAGCTCCTATTACTTACATGCATCATGGTTTAGAGTTAAGCTTTATTGTGCTGGGTTGTCTAAAAAGAAAAGATTTCTGGAGACAGGTATTGATGAATCATTGTCTTTAGCTCTCTCGACGATTGCTTTTATTCATACATTGTTTCATTTAATCTCTTGCTGGATTGTTTTAAGTCAGTCACTTCTTTCCCTCTCTGTGTAATACTCACAAAGCAAAACAGTTTTGCTTACAATGCATTTTGAAGTGCTTTGATTGTGTTCTGAACAAAGGATTTTTTGCCCTTTTTTTTGTCTTCTTTTCTTTTACCACTTAATCTGTGAATACAAACTGCTATGAACACATATCACAATCTGGGGACCAAACCACAATCTTCTTCAGAGAATAATAGCTCTGGGGTTTTTTGTTGTTGTTTTTTTTGAACTCGGCGAACTGTCAACAGATGAAGAAGACAGTGAAGTGAATGTCTTGTAATAATGTGTATCTTTATCTTACACACAGCCTCTGCTTGTCTGTATCTTGTACACAGCATGTGTTTGTCTCTGTCTTGTACACAGCCTATGCTTGTCTATATCCAGCACAGACAGCAGCGCTGGAGAGGTTCCCAGGATCGGGGCTCCCACTTCTCTGCAAATTAGCCTATTTCAGTGAAATGTGAAAATGAGAATCTGGGGGGGAACAAACAAACAAAAAAGAAAAACACATAAACTACAACAAGCAACAACAACAACATAGAAACAAACAAACAAAAATTGGAGAAAAAAAAAACCATATAGATAGGTAGGTAGGTAGGTAAATAATAGGCATATAGATAGATATGTAGGTGTAGGTAGGCAGATAGATAGGCATATAGATAGATATATATGAACGCACATAAAACAGAGATGAAAACAACAGACTCATAAATTATTCCCGATGTTTTGACCTCATAAAGGTCTTCCTCAGGGGACTTTTCTAATGACAAAAATGAAGCCAGGTATCCAGTCATCAACTGATGAAAACAAGTTACAGACATTCTCACTCTCTCTCCCTCCAGCCCCACCCCCACGCACCTATTTCCCCAACCTGTACTTGTCCATCATATCACAATAACTATGTATCACTGAAACCCAAGCCCCACCCGCCCCCCAACATCTCTCCCCTCCCTCACCCCCCCCTTTCCATATGTCCCTGTCCACCTCTCCAAATGTCATTTAACACTTTTATTTGGATATCCAATGAAATGATACTTCCCCATTTATTTTTTCTCTGCTTGGTGGTGGAAGTTACTGAGGCGCAAGCTTCCTCAACAGATGTACATAAAAAATAAAAGATTTTGATGCATGTCCCTTCCAACATTAAATAGCCACGAAAGTGGGGAGGCATGCACAATATGTATATACACACAGCAAACAGAAAAGACAGCAATCCAAAGGCGGCACACACACACACACACACACACACGCACGCACACACGCACGCACATGCACATACACATACACACACACATGTTCCCATGCTTACACATCCGCATGTATGTGTACACACACACAGGCACACAAATCTGCAGGAGTAGGAACTAATAAGCACGTACATCCTTCCTACTGGCAACTAACGCAAACGCACATGTCTGCGACATTTATAGATATATTTATAGAGAGAGAGATATAGATAAAGACGTACATAATAGATAGATAGATATAGACAGCTATATATGTTGTTTGGGAAAAATCAGGAGTGAAAAATGTGGTTGTGGAGTGTGTAGAACACTTATTCGCATTTTTGTTGTGCTGGCAGGTGCGAGGCTGGCATCTCAAAAAATGTAATGTAAACTTCAAGATTCTTCATGAGAGCTGGCAGTTGCCATTTTGCTGGTTATTTAAATGAAAATAAAGCCTTGTTCTGACTCTGTGTGTGTTGGCAAGACACTGTGAAAGTGAAAGAGATGGACATAAGCTGTATGAACAAATGGCCTTGGGCAGGGCGGGACCAAAAAGTAGATGATACACACCACCCGATGCTCCATTTTTCTTCTGATTACTCCATTCTGAAAGTGAGTTTCCTTTTTTTTTTTTCCTTGAGAAGGGAAGCATACGTGTCAGACTCCCCAAAGATTTCAAGGGGTTTTGCCTTTCCTCAATGGAGCCCTGCAGATGAGATGGCTGTCTGGAGCACTGGCACAGATGGACACTGGACCTTTCAGGACCAGCTGAAAAAATGTTCTAAGACCAAAACTGTGAATTTGATTAATTGGAGCAAAATAAGAAAACCATTTACACCATTTATATTGACTTGAGCTATTCATTGACATTTTCTTGATTTGAGCTTTAGGAGCTGATTTTATTTCAATATTGATTTTTTTTTTTCAACCATTTGACTTGTTTAATAAACTACCTCCTCAGAGTACCAGATGGTCCCCTCTTTATACAAATGTACATGGATTTTAAATTGTCCCTGACTGATTCAGCAATACTTTTGTTTCATTTTGTTTGCCTTTTATGTGTATGAGTATGTCATTTTGTAGTAGTGGAGTATGTATTACCAGAAAGAATGGTTGGGTCCTCTGACAGTGTGAGATGATGTGAGGTTTGCTTTGTCATTACAATATTGATTGGAAGTTGTCACTGTCATCTATGTGAATTGCCATTCAGCAAAGTGCCCTATGGCAATCTGATGAAGTGAAGTTACCTCTGTGATTACAACACTGATTAGAAACTGTCATTTTCATTGCCTTTCTTTTAAATGCTTTGATAAGCTAATCAAATGAGGTTACCTTGACCATTTCGATACAGTGCGGATGTTGTCATGGTGGCCAGTTTTTAAGGTCCTTCAACCAAGTGCTATTTGACCATCTGATGATGTCAGGGAAATGTATTGTGCATCAGAAGTGATCAGTATTCTTTGAAGTGTTAACTAACAGTATTTCTGCCGTAAACAACTATTGGAGTCAAAGAAAATAAAATGGAAAAGAAAAGTCTTTCATTCTATTGAAAAAAAAAAGAGGTAAGCAGTATGAGGGGAGTGAGGATGGGGTGGTGGTGGTGGTAGCGGACAAGCTGCCCAGGAAGAAGACATGTAAGAAGACATGTTCTCTGCTGCATTTTCACTGTTTTCCACCGCAGCAACTGGTCTCCAGGAAGTGTTGATAGTGAGGATGATATTGAGATGCCTACCTGATGATTGCATGGGGGGGGTAATGACAGGTGACTGGCTGAAATCATGGGAGGACAACAAATGGGTCTGGTTCTCGGGCCTGAGAACTTTCTTTCCCTCTTAACTCTCTTTCAATCCTGGCACAAAGACTGCCTATGTAACTTTCCCAGCCTGGCAAGTTTTGGCTTTTCACTCGCTCAGTCATAACTGAGGATCTGGTTCATACAAAAAGTGTTTTACAGCTACAGAAAATATATGGTTTTTCAATGATACATTTTATCCAGTGATGCATAGTTCCTTGACTAAGTATGGGCGGAGCAGATTTTTCATCTCTTTTTCAGTACTTATGGCCGCAGGTTGTATTATCAGATTTGTGATAAAATGCAAATGAAAACTTGACTGGGTCATAGTTAAATAGATTTTCTGCAGCTGAGTAAATCAATATGGGCTTTTGCATTTATCTTTATAAAAGTTATTTGCAAGATCGTCCACTGAGATTTCGTCTAAAACATGGCTCACGAAGAGCGCTTTTATTTGCTCATGATGTCAGGGTGGGAAAATACTGAGGGGAAAACCCTCATCAAATCAATCAAAATTGGCTTACTGAAAGCAGCACATGATTTAAGAAGGAATGCCTTTAAAATAGCCTCTCTGTACATACTATTTATGCATGGAAGAAGGGCTAAATGTGCTGAATTTGAACTGTGATTGGTAACTGACCACCACCAGCGGTTCGTTGCAAACAGCTATGTGTGTTAAGGATTAAAAAAAAATTGGCCTAGGAATACAAGGTCTGTTGACTGCAACTCGTAGCTAAAGAGAAAAGAAGACAGCCTTAGCTTTGGGATTTATGTAAAGCCACCTGAGTCAAGTATGCATCCGAAAGGGACTTGCAGCAAGTACCTATTAAGCCCATGATGAGACCAATTCGACCAATTGCTAACCCTGTATCATCATTTCCTGGACTGAAGTGTCCAATTGAATCACAAAAAAAACTGATTTTCATTCGGTGCTTTGCTTTCTCTTCTTGATTAATCATAAAACTTTCAAAAGCTTTAAAAGCTTGAAAGATGTCTGGCAGCAGTGTGAGTATTGACTAATTTCTGGACACAAGATGTCTGGCTGATGGGTACAGCTGTATATGAAATCTAAATGACTGGTGTGGAATGGAGGATGTGTTGTTATTCATGGTAGTTTTTGGTTTTGCTTTTAAGCTTGAAACATGGCTGTAAACTTCCAAGTGGCAAATCTCACATAATTTGTGTGGATTCTCTTGGTAGAGATTATATCTGGTACATATACAGAGGTGTATTTTATTAAAAGAAGCTGTATTTTCCATGCTCTGTAGCAGATCACAGATTTTCCTTACTTCTGTGGGCAGCTCAGAGTATTTTCCTTACTTCTGTAGCAAAACAAGGTATTTTCCTAACCTACTCTATGGCAACTCACGAGTATTTTCCTGACCTCTGTGGCAAACCAAGGTATTTTTGTGACCTCTATGGCAAATCACAGTATTTTCCTCTCCTCTAGGCAAATCACAGTATTTTCCTCACCTCTATGGCAAATCACAGTATTTTCCTGACCTCAAATCACAGTGGCAAACCTCTATGGCAGATCACAGTATTTTCTGACCTCTATGGCAAATCACAGTATTTTCCTCTCCTCTAGGCAAATCACAGTATTTTCCTCACCTCTATGGCAAATCACAGTATTTTCCTCACCTCTATGGCAAATCACAGTATTTTCCTCACCTCTATGGCAAATCACAGTGTTTTCTAGACCTCTATGGCAAATCACAGAATTTCCTTGACCTTTGTGGCAAAGCAAGGTATTTTCGTGACCTCAGTGGCAAATCACAGTATTTTTGTGACCTCTGTGGCAAATCACAGTATTTTCCTGACCTCTCTGGCAAATCACGGTATTTTCCTCACCTCTATGGCAAATCACGGTATTTTCCTGACCTCTGTGGCAAATCACAGTATTTTCCTCACCTCTGTGGCAAATCATGGTTTTTTGTTTACTCTGTGGCAAACCAAAGTGTTTTCCTGACCTCTGTGGCAAATCACAGCATTTTCCCAACCTTTGTTGCAAATCACAGTATTTTTCTGACCTCTGTGGTAAATCACAGAATTTTCCTGACCTCTGTGGCAAATTTAGGTATTTTCCTGACCTCTGTGGCAAATCAAGGTATTTTCCTGACTTCTGTGGTAAATTACAGTATTTTCATTACTTCCGTGGCAGATCACAGTATTTTCCTGATTTCTGTGGCAAATCAAGGTGTTTTCCTGACCTTTGACAAATTACAGTAGTTTCCTGACCTCTGTGATAAATAGTATTAATTTCCAGATTCTGTGGCAAATTGCAATGTTTTCATTATTTTTATGGCAAATCCCACTTTGTGACAAGCATGTGTGACTCACTCATTAGTTGTAATCAAAATTTTCTTCTAGTCCAGATGATGGACAAACAAAGTGACAAAGAGGGGTGTGTTGGAACAGTGGAACTAAATGATCAACAGACAGCAGCTTCGTTGTGGCGACCATTTAGATGGAGTGGCTGGAGAGGAGGGGCTGCTGAAGGACACCATGAAGAAAAGAGCAGAACTAACCACAGGTCTCCTCCTTTGGGTTGATGCCAGTATATGCCATCCCGGGTGCTTCTGATCACATGAAGAGATTGATTTAAGAAATGTTACCGGTCACTGTTGAGCCTTACCTTGCCAAAAGGCATGGGGCAAAGGGGGGGGGGGGGGGGGGGGGGGGGGGGGGGGGGGGGAGGGGGGGGGGGGGGGGTCATATTTGTGCTTTATTGTGCCAAAATGCATGGGGGGAAGGGGGGGAGGGGGTGAGTGGATGGTCATATTTGTGCCTTATCTTGCCAAAGGGCATGGATGGGGTGTTGGAATATTGTTGAAATCCATGGAATTTGAGGGAGGGAGAGGGGGATCCTTTGTTGGGTTGTATTTTCTGGAAATATGAATGAACCTTTTTGTTGTTTTTGTCAATTGCATATGCCTGTCTTTATGCATCTTGTTGTTTTTGTCAGTTGCATATGCCTGTCTTTATGCATCTTGTTCATGTTTTCTGGGGTTTTCTTGAGGGAAACAATTTTTATCTGTCAGTATTACTTTGATGTGAAGTGGTAGCACTTTGTGTTCCAACATCCGTTCTGTAATTGTTATAGGGAAAGTGATGAATACTGATTTATCGTCAAACATGGAACATTGTTGTTACAGACATGTCTGCAGGGAGAGTTGAATGCTGGGGACTGTAGACACAGCTGTCAGCCAAAGAACTGGAACTTTTACTTATTGACAAAGATTGTTGATTGGAATGTGAATGTTGATCAGAACCTTGACCAAGACCCGTTCGCTTTTATCTGCAAGTTCTGAGGGTTCACAGATCATGTCCATTAACAACTGAAGCATTCTTCAGCTGGCGGAATAGATGAGGTCTGCTAACAACTAAAGTATTCTTCAGCTGGAAGAATAAATGAGGTTTGTTAAAATGAATGTTCTTTGGCTTGTACAAGGAAGTGGATATTTATTGATATTCCATTTTGAAAATGTTTATGAGAAGTTGGGGTTTAACTGATTTTTTTTTTTCACTGAGAAAAATCAGCTTATATTTTGCTTTTACTTTTACTTTATTTTATTCATTCATTTCTGGATTTATAGATTTGTCTATTGATATATTTTGGCTTGATTTGTTCTGAGTGTTTGTGTATAATTTTTAGATAAGTTGATTTGCAGTGCTGAAACGACCCTTGGGTTCATCTAGGCTATGGGGCCAAATGACTGTCCTTGACAGGTTAGTCAAATGACTTCTGAAATTTGGCTTTAGCTATAACATGTTTTGTGACTGAATATGTGCATGTATTTTTCAGGTGAAGATTTTTTAGACCCGAAATTGCCAAAAATATTTATAAGTGATGATGTGTTGGCTTTTTTCAGTTCCTCTCCTTTTTTTCTGTAATGGTGATTAGAAGTTGTCATGCATGTCTTGCAGAGAAATTTCATTTGTCAGTTTTCAACTAGTTCCTTGTGTGTGTGTGTGTGTGTGTGTGTGTGTGTGTGTGTGTGTGTGTGTGTGTGTGTGTGTGTGTAAATATTCATGCACAAATGCATTCCTCTGAGTGTATTAAACTCATCTGCAGTTGAAGTGATGATGATGGTGATAACTTGGTGCTTTGTCAAGATATTTTCTTATCCACACTCAGTCCAGTAATTCTGCTGTTTGGTGAGCGAAACTTTTATGGTTTTAATCTTTAATCTTCTTCTGAAGGAAATCCTATACAGGACAACTACCCAGAATGGGTAGTGCGCTCTTGAAATAAAAAAGGAGGAGAAAAAAAGGAGATGGAGATTATGAAGGAAAGTGTGTAGCATATGTAACTGTTAAGTGGGATCAATTTTGGCAAAGCCAGCCAGGCCCCAAAGAAACAAAAAGAAAAAAAAGCTAGGCGATCACTTTTGAGTGCTATCGGTTGTCTATGACCCCATGTCTCTCAGCCAAACCATGGTGGTTTTTTAAATGGTGTTGGGGAAGGGGGTGGGAGGAGGGAGGGATAAGGGCTGCCTGTGAGGGCATCTTCTGGGACTTGGTTCCACATGCAAATTGCAGAGGAGAAGAAGGAGTGGATGTGGAGGTCACTAAGGGAGCACTGCGCAGAGTTTCACTGAGAGCCCTCTGTTGTCAGGCATGAAGGCGCCCTCCTTGGATACAACCTCGAGCCTACCCACTCATCTGTACATCATGGTGGCCCTGGTTGTGGTGCAGTGCCGCATCTTTAGGGGGTCTGTGTCCACAATGAAGACAGTCCTTGTTGCACTGGTGGTTTGCAGTTAATATTTTTTCCATAGTGAGTTTTATTCGTACTTTAAGTTGATACATGTCTTTACATCTTCAGGGAGTTGTTCAACATACATGTAGAATCATGTTGAAATCAGAGACGACCACATGAGAAAACCACTTCTATCGTAAGCAGGAGGAATTGATTGGTTCACATGTTGGAATTTTCAGTCTCACTGATTTATCAAACATACATTTTTTTCTGTAATCTTTAATGTTGATGTACTTGTACGATGACACTTTATGATGCTGCTAATGGTGATATTGGAATCCTTGTAGTTTTTCTTAAAATTCCTTTAATGAATCATGTTGTCTTCATTCACCTTTGGGTGCAGAAGTTTATTAGTTGTTATTCCCTTCACAGCTGTTTGTCTTTATTTAAAATGCATTCTAAAGGGTGTGTGTTTTTTTTTTCATTTGATTTTATGATATATATTTTTACTTACTTTTTTTTTTTTAATGGAATCAAGGTTAACTGAATAAAAGTCTCCTCTCCTCGCTCTTTCTTGTCCTTCCTCTTCATTTTGCCTACACTTAATTCATATAGACTCCTTACTCCTTCCTCCTGCAAACTTCACCCCCTTCCCCCACCCCCCCCCCCCCCCCCCCCCCCCCCCCCCTCCATCCTCTGTCCACTGGCCTTCCCCAAACTTACTGAACACACACAAAAGTTTGCTATCTGTAAAAGTTTGGATGTTTATCGGCAAGATATGAGAAAAGAAAGCGGTATCAACTCTTTGGCTTTTGACTGGAAATTTGTGACATTATTTTGATGTTTAAATGAGTCCTACAAGAGCTGTAGTCTAAACGTTTTTGTAGATATTACACTTTTTGCATAAATAATCGATTTGCTTGGTATAGATCAATGAAACAAAACATAGCAGAGGATTGAACTGGTAGAAATCTGTGAAAGAAAACATACTAATGTATTCATTTAAAAAAAAAAAAAAAAAAGCAGTGGATGGCATTTGTAGACATCAGTGAAGGGTAATGAAAGGGTGAGTAAGTAGGGAGAGGACGGCAGGTAATGAACAAGGGGAAAATGGTAAGGTAATTAGGGAGATGTTCACACTTCATAGCTAAAAGAAAATGGTTAGGGAGGTGGAGACATTCTAGCAGTCAGTTAGTAGAAGGAAATAGTGGGTGAGGTAAAGAGATGACCGCAGTCAGTAACTAGAAGAAACTGTGTGAGGTAGGGAGATGACAGCAGTCAGGAACTAGAAGGAAATGTTGTGTGAAGTAGGGAGATGACGGCAGTCAGGAACTAGAAGGAAATGTTGTGTGAAGTAGGGAGATGACAGCAGTCAGGAACTAGAAGGAAATGTGTGTGTGAGGTAGGGAGATGACAGCAGTCAGGAACTAGAAGGAATGTTGTGTGAGGTAGGGAGATGACAGCAGTCAGTAACTAGAAGGAAATGTGTGTGAGGTAGGGAGATAAGCAGTCAGTAAGTAGAAGGAAATGTCGTGAGGGTAAGGAGATGATAGCATCAGTAACTAGAAGGAAATGTTGTGTGAGGTAAGGAGATAATAGCCATCAGTAACTAGAAGGAAATGTGTGTGGTAGGGGGAATAGTAGTGAAGAAGGAATGGTGAATGAGGTATGAAGATGCAGCAGTCAGTAACTAGAAGGAAATGTTGTGTGAGGTAAGGAGATGATAGCGGTCAGTATTTAAAAGGAAGTGTTCTTTTAGGAAGAGAGATTTCAGCTGTCAGTAACTAGAAAGAAATGTGTGAGATAGGAAGATGATAGCAGTCAATAACTAGAAGGAAATATGGTGGTGTGGTAAGGAGATGACAGCAGTCAGTAATTAGAAGGAAGTGTTGTGTTAGAGAGAGAGATTATAGCAGTCAGTAAATAGAAGGAAATGTTGTGTATAATTGGAAGATGATAGCAGTCAGTAACTAGAAGGAAGTGTAGTGTGAGGTAGGGAGATGACAGCGGTCAGTAATTAGAAGGAAGTGTTGTGTTAGGAAGACAGTTGATAGCAGTCAGTAATAAGAAGGAAATGTTGTGTGAGGTAAAGGAGATGTCAGCAGTCAGTAGTTTGAAGGAAACCAAGGAAGAGAGATGATAGCAGTCAGGAACTAGAAGGAAATGTTGTGTGAGGTAGGGAGATGTAGCAGTCAGTAACTAGAAGGAAATGTTGTGTGAGGTAGGGAGATGATAGCAGTCAGGAACTAGAAGGAAATGTTGTGTGAGGTAGGGAGATGATAGCAGTCAGGAACTAGAAGGAAATGTTGTGTGAGGTAGGGAGATGATAGCAGTCAGTAACTAGAAGGAAATGTTGTGTGTGAGGTAGGGAGATGATAGCAGTCAGTAACTAGAAGGAAATAATGTGTGAGGTAGGGAGATGATAGCAGTCAGTAACTAGAAGGAAATGTTGTGTGAGGTAGGGAGCTGAGAGCAGTCAGTAAGTGCAAAAGCACAGGCACATTCACACCCGCACATACATTTGCTAAAATCCACCCTCTCTGCCTTCCCTGCCACCCCACCCATCCCCCACCCCCTTGCACACGCTCACTCTCTCAATCACTTGTACCCTTATGCATAATTCCTACATTCAGGATATGCATGTGCCTGTGCGTATGTGTTCCGGTATTGTAGACTGCATTGCATGCTTTTTTACTGTTCCTACTTCTTCCTTCTTATTTGGTCGAGTTATTGTCACAATCGTTTGTAGCACCTGTGTAAGCTGAAACCAGTAAAGTCTCATGAGAAAGTCGAAGCGTGAGCGTCAAAAATTTGGGAAAATGGAAAGCCAGCTTGTCCCTACGGTGTTTTGTTCTCTCTCCCTCTCTCTCTCTCTCTCTCTCTCTCTCTCTCTCTCTCTCTCTGTCTGTGTGTGTGTATACATTGCGTCCTGCCCTGTGGACCAGTATACATATATGTATGGCAACATATACAAACGACAGAAGTCAAGAAAAATAATGTAAACATAATAGTAAAGAAACAAGTTTACAATTTAGACAAGGAAAAAAATGCCAATGAACTACTCACAAATTAACCCTTCATGTAGCTATGAGAGAAAGAGAGTTTTGCTGTAACAGTTTCATTTTAATGAACTTGATACCAATTTCTTAAAAGTTAATGCACGTTCCTGTTTTGTTCATATGGGATTCAAACTCAATTTGATTGTTGAATAAAGCGATGGACAAGTGTATCCGCCGATTTGTAAGCAGCGCCCATTTGTAAGCGCTTACAAATCGGCGCATATTGCATGACTTGTAAAACCGCCGATTTGTAAGCAGCGCCGATTTGTAGAGCGCTTACAAATCGGCGGGCTAGGCCCCCGCCGATTTGTAAGCGTAGCTTAGAAATCGGCGGATGCTATAAGCGCTTACAAATCGGCGCTGCTTACAAATCGCCGGGTTACAACAGTCTGTTTCTTTTGCCCTGACTCACTCGCACAATCAAATTTCGAAGTCGAAAGCAGAGGACATTGTTGGCATGTTTTTATTCATATTTGTTCATTTCCGTAAACGTTACATGAACGACAAAGTGAACTAGAATTGTTTGTTTTTAAACGCAATTTTAAGTACATTTTGCAGTCGATAATATAAACACAAACTTCCACACAGAGAGAGAGCGAAGGGGGGGGGGGGGGGGGGGGGGGGGTAGTAAAATAAGTTTAGCAGACTTGTCTTTTTCTCTTCATTAGAGTGCTCCTCAAAACGACGTGTGTCAGTCCGCCATCTTGATGAGCAAAACAGAAAGTCATCAAAATGCGGGAATAATCACTGAAAGCGTAATAATAGTTTATCGTTTTAATCCAAAGAAGCAGGATACAAAGCGCCCGCCATTTTGTAAAGCGCTTTACAAAACGGCGGGGCTCAACCCGCCGCGATTTGTAAAGCACCCGCCGATTTCTAAGCAGCGCTTACAAATCGGCGGGGGCCTAGCCCGCCGATTTGTAAGCGCTCTACAAATCGGCGCTGCTTGCAAATCGGCGGTTTTACAAGTCATGCAGTGTGCGCCAATTTGTAAGCGCTTACAAATGGGCGCTGCTTACAAATCGGCGGGTTACAGACAGTTTTGAACATAGTTTGATGATCTTCGCATTTGAGGGATTATTTCGACATCGTTTGAGAATTCACCAGTGGGCATCATTCGTCTTTAAATCCGGACAAATGAATGCCATGTAACAAGGCCACAGCACTGAACGCTACTTTTGCACCGTTAACATTGCCGTTTCCCTAATCACATTTGGAGCTCTTTGAAACAAACCGATATTATTCTAGACTACACTTCTGGAACTCTCTTCTTACTACACCGCCGCTACTATTTCTACTACTACTTCGCTACTACTATTACAACTACAACTCCTGCTGTTGCTGCTAGTACTATCATTACTACTACTACTACTACTACTACTTGTCTACTACTACCACTACTACTACTACTGCTGCTACTGCTGCTGCTACTACTACTACTACTCTCTCTCTCTCGCTCCTTCTGCATGTGTGTGTGTGTGTGTGTGTGTGTGTGTGTGAGTGTGGAAAGGGGAATGGTGTGATAGCTTACCAAAAGGGAGGGGGCGAAGGGGAAACGGATCTGGGAAAGGGAGGTAACCTATAATGAAGATAATTGACGCCAACAACCGTGCCCACCATTCACAATGGCGGCAAGGAAATGACGGGCCGTGTTGAAACCAAAGTCTGCTAGATCGAGTTCCAGATCTGTGTTCTCTGACCACAACAATGCTTTCAGTGGACTGGGGATCGTTGTGACCACCTAACGGCAGGTATTGATAGCAAGCAATGTATGGTGGGAAGTGGGGAGGGTAACGGCACAAAACAGAGGAGGGAGGGAGGTGGGTTCTGAGCCCAGAGTTACCACTGGATCAGTAGGGAAAAGTCTATAATACCAAAAGCTACACCCACGAAAACATGGCTTGTTTGTTCTCTCCCAAATCCTGATTGTATCAGCTGGTTTCGTACTCTCTACGTCCGTGAATGCAAACAACCAAACATTAATGCAGTCAGCGAAACAGCATATGTAGACCCGAGAGGTAACGTCTGCTACGAGAGCAGTTAGATGTGAAAACTGGGGTCTAGAACTGGGCCTTCAGACTCCTGTGTTTATCAACGGGATTGGCAAGAACAATACAGACGAAGTGCTTTGGCCTTGGGGGGTGACTCGGTACTGTTGTCCCCAGCCATTTACTGCATTTTAGTATTGATAGTCCTCAACAGTGGCCTGCCTGACCTTTAAATAAACCTAAAGCACTGATCACACTTGAGTATTGTGTAGCTGACAGGGTCTCCGTGTATATGTGTGTGTGTGTGTGTGTGTGTGTGTGTGTGTGTGGGGGGGGGGGGGGGGGGGGGGGGGGTTGCAATTGGAATCTGCATGTACGTATGTGTGTGTGTTGTTGTTTTTTACCTGAGTGTGTGCATGCATGGGCATGCACCAAGATGCAGGTCAGCCCTTCAAAATCCTTCACCAGGATTTCACACCATTGTATTTAAAGCATAGTTTGCAATAACAGCCATTTCAACCTTTGTGTTGAACAGATCCAGTTGAATCGGACAAAAAAATGTCTACCGTGTCTTTATCCCTGTGTTTTCTACTACGTTTATTCTATGTCTTTCATCATTCATCCGTATAAACTGTTCATTGTTCAAATGCCTTTGTTCATGTCATCCTATGTCCCTATTCATGTCATCCATGTCTTTATAGATGTCATGTCGTGTTTTTGTTCCATGTCATCATACAGCTTTGTTCTCCCTCATGTACTTGTTCAGGCCATCTGATCCCCTTTTCATGTCATACCTCGTCTTTATTCATGTCATCCCATGCCTTTTATCACATCATTTGATGTCTTCGTTCATGTCATCCCATATTGTGTTCATGCGAAACCGCTGATGCGCAATCATGCATGCCAGTAAAGGAACGTACACACACACACACACACACACACACACACACACACACACACACACACACACACACACACACACACACACACACACACACACACGCGCGCGCGCGTGCGCGCGCACACACACACACACACACACACACACACACACACACACACACTCACACACACATACGCCACAAAAAGCATCGTCGTTGTGGGGACCATACATTTCTGCTGTAAGAATTGTTGATGCGTTTGATCACTGCCAAGCCTGATTTGATCCACAAACAAGAAGCAAACACCATATTCCACTCGCATCTTCTATAAAATTGACTCCTCCACCCCCCCCCCCCCCCCCCCCCCCCCCCCCCCCCCCCCCCCCCTCCCCCCAAAGTAGCAAAAAGCATTAGTTAACGGCTTGAATTTACCAGGGCATCATTATGTTTAATGCCTTGGCCTGTTGCATTTTGCGCCTCATTACTGGACTAAAGACCGGTTACGCATTGAAGAAATTTTCCTCTCTTCCTGCTCCCTCTAACCAAGTATTGATCGATACAAAACAAACCTAGCTTATTCTGAGCAACATGTCTGTAACTCTCTTTAAACCACACACACACACACACACACACACACACACACACACACACACACACACACACACACACACACATCTCTCTCTCTCTCTCTCTCTCTCTCTCTCTCTCTCTCTCTCTCTCTCTCTGTATGTATGTGTAAAGGGGGGGTCGTATGGTAGTCCATAACGAAAGTAATTCCGTGTACTTCATTGATCACTAAAGCAAGAGAAAACACACACTGCAGTTTTGGCAGAAAGTGGGAGGGAAAAATGAGAAAGGGAAGGAGAGTGCGCGGTGGGGGTGGGGAGGAGGAGGTAATATCACTGAGGGGAACCGACGCCAATAGCCGTGTTCAACCATCAGGAATGGCGGCAAAGAAGTGACTGGTCATGTTGACACCTCCCCCCCCCCCCTCCCCCCCCCCCCCCCCCCCCCCCCCCCCCCCCCCCGCCCGGATGGAGGTCGGCGTTATCTGACTACAGCTTGTGAGTCTGGAGGCGTTAATGTTGCTGTGACCTTCTTGGGGGAGGTATTGATGCGAAGCATGGTGGGCGTTGAGGGGTAGTTTCTATGAGAATAGTCATGACTAGAACAATAAGAATAACTCTGTCGTGCCTTAAAGCTTCACCCACGAAAACAGGACCTTACTGCTTTTTTTTATGTCTCAGTTGGCAGAGGGCCGGATTCGTGATTCTGGCGATCCTCGTGTTGCGGATTCTAATCTCTATCGGGCCGTTTCGGTTGAGGGGGATCTTTACCTCGGAGTTAACATTCGTTCTGAGTCCGTTTCCCAAAAGTCTGTCGAATGAGACTATAAACCGCAGTTCTGTGTGCGAACACATGCCTGACATCTTTCACACACACGTAAAATCCTGTCACCAACTTTCGGAAGAAAAGGCCAGTTTTGACCGTTGGTATGGATGTCACGTGTACATATTGCAGGCACTGAAAGAATGAAAGAATGAACGAAAATGCGAGTGACTGATATTCGACCTGAATGACAGGGAAAGACAGATGTCGCTCCGCTAAGCTGGCAGCTCTTCGGTCGGCTCTACCCAGGTAGGCAGACCGTTGTGTAAACGAGAGCATGGATTATATTAGAGCCTGGTCTCTAATCTAGGATAGGCGCAATACAAGTACTCTTAATGATAATGATAACAATAATAATAACAATCATAATAATACGTGGTTATATATCAACTGATCTGGCACATCCTGGGTCCGTGGAAGCAAACGACTAACTACCAAAAAATGTCCACGTCTAAGACAATGTCACCGCACCATGACAGCAACATCATGTGAAATGTGGGAACCACGTGAACTGGAGCCTGAGACACGCATATTTGTCCACGGATCTGCGGGAACAGTGCCGATGAAGTGCTTTGATCGTGGGAATGACCTTAATTAACCCCACTACGCTAAGAGCCTTTTCTGCAGTAGAGCACAGCCAACACTTGGCAGAGGCCTGATCTTTGAAAGAACCCAACGCGATAGTCAGACCTTGAGTATTGTGTGGCTGACAGGGTCTGTGCCACCCCTATAACCGAGAGAGAGAGAGAGAGAGAGAGGGAGGGAGAGAGAGAGAGGGAGGGAGAGAGAGAGAGAGAGAGACAGACAGACAGACAGCAGAACGACGTGGCATGCATGGGTGCGCGCGCGCGTGCGCGCGCACGTGCGCGTGTGTGGTGTGTGTGTGTGTGTGTGTGTGTGTGTGTGTGTGTGTGTGTGTGTGTGTGTCCAAAAACCTATCTTTTTCCATGTTTCTCTATCCATGTTGCTGTCATGATCTGAGTCCCGGTACGGTGTAAATGATTTCATCTTTACTTTCCGGTTTCAAGGGAGGGGGGGGGGGGGGGGGGGGGGGGGGGGAGGCGTTGATTTTTTTTTTTTTTTTGTAAAGAGGCCTTGTTGTATTATTTGGATTTCATCCCTCTATCACCCACCCACCATGGAGTCCAGCTAAGGAACCAGGGCAAGAGACTTATGTCCTGACCTCTTCCAGGCTTCAGGACGGATATACAGCAAACAGAAGCCAACCAGCCCTATCCCCCTGATCATGCTCGCTTCTTAGGGCAAAGAGCCGAGCAGTGCAGGAGTTATACCTTGACAATCCAGGGAACTGCCTGTCTTGGCCCAGCCGCATGCAGGGGTAGTCGATTGATACATCTAGGCCAGTGTGTACTTGCTGTCTAGGTGAGGTCCGAGCAAAGATGTGTTGTTAGAACCCGTCCTCTCAAACACCTAAGATCTCATTCTCCCTCCATCTCAGGTCGCACCGCGCGACAAACGTGGCGGATCTTAACAAAGATCATAGAGAAACAGAAGAACGTGGAAAAGAAGAGTTGAAGTGGAGAAGAAGACAGAGCAGATTCCTTAAGACAGGCAGAAAGTAGAATACGAATTAAACAGGTTACACTTTGTCAGGGCCTTGGCCTTTAGACTGTTTTTAAATGACAAGGGAGAACCTACCAGGTGCATCATCTCATTCCACGTTGTGCTTAGGGTTGAACTAGTCAGCAAATTGGCTATACAGGCATAGAAGTGTTTTTTGAATACTAACCGTCTATTTAAGTATTAATGCCCCCGTCAGCAGAGTGTGAAGGATTACTACTACGCAAGCCCTCCGACCACGACAAAGTCTCAAACTCTTGGAGGGTGGTTGCCACCCTCCTCCAAAAAATCAATACATATTGTGTTGTTTGTTCTGTTTAGGAGCTGACATTTGCTTGAATTACTATGGCAGAAGTCGTTATCGTTTGATGATTTAATTGTTCTTCCACTATGTGATTGGTTTTCTTCTGAACTGGTGATTCTTTCATTCCTTGTATTGGGAAGGGAGATTTTGAAAGTTGCGTTGCCAGGTGGTGGCATACTGGACTGGTGGTTTAGAAGTTGAGGTGATTGTGAATGACGGCTGACTGTGACTGAGGTGCAATGCTAACTTGGTGGTGGGGAGTCTACCCGACTTAGCACTCATGATAAACATAATAATATGTTTTCAAACACCAACCTCTTGTTAATACTAATGTCATAGCCTGGATAGATTATAGGGCGACAAGGTTATTTGAGGATCTTCATTTTTTTTTTACATTTCTATTTTCTTTTATTGTTATTACACACACACACACACACACACACACACACACACACACACACACACACACACACACACACACACACACACACACACACACACACACACACAGAAGACACACTAAGAAGAAGCCAACAACAACAACAACAACAACAAACAGCAACATTCATAACTAAAAAGGATCTTCATTTCATCTCCCGTCACGTTCAAGGCATAACATAAACATCTCTCTGTGAATTTTATAGTAAATAAGAATATTTACATTCTTATAAATAATTGACATTCCAACTGCATTTTTTACTACAGAGAATGGTAAAGAGATATGACATAATAAAGATTATTTTCCACATAACACGTGATGCATGAAAGGACTGTTTCTAAATGTTGATCAAAATCACGGAGATCCCTGGAGCCATTCATGCAGCTAAAAGCATTAGCATCCATTACCGCCACGTGTTTGGCTAGCGTTTATAGGCGTTTGGGTTACAGGTGCGTCACAGTTCCATAAACAAATCAGCAAAGGCTCTTTATCGCGGCTGAGCTTATTATGAGCACTGACTGCTTCACAAGCTAAGCGGCATTCAATCACAACTGAAGTCTTCATATCAAAGTGTTGATAAACACTAATTACTTAGTTATGAAGATGAGACCCTGTGTTCTCGGGCTGTGCTTGCTGGTTAGTTTTGTTCACATCTTCACAGAAGGATGTGAAGCATTTACTCAGATGTTTGGCTATTTGCATCCCTCTGAGGAAAGTGCTGTGGGAAGTGTGCTGTTTGAAACAAAAGCCATGTCGACCATTCACTGCGCCGCCCTGTGTAAGAGCACGTCTCTGTGCCAGTTTGTGGCCGTGTGGTCCCTGTCTTCTGACGCCTCCTCCTCCGTGATGTGCCGGGGTCATGGTGCCGTGAGCAATGAGTCCACCGTCGTCATCATGGATCCCACTGTCTCTCTGTCTGGACTCTGCAAGAGTCAGGTATATTTCTGGTTTATTTCTATCTTGTTCACTGCTGTTTACGTTAAAAACCTACAACTCGTATGTTCATTTGCTTTTCGTTTCTTTTGTGTAACACTGCAGACTATTTCAGTCCTCCAGGTACGTGTAAAAGTGCACTGCTTCTGCACTCTTGGCGAGTTGCATACCAGTCGGGAGTGTGGACTACATGTGAACAGCTACAGAAGGATCTGCTGCTACCTGAACGATGCGGGTGAACACTGGAATGCAGTGAAGGATGGCAACTGTTTCGGACTTCACTTTACACCGCAACCAAAGCACACAGCGTTCTAATGATAGTGTGGCTGCGAAAGTGATGTAGATTGTTCCGCTGGAAGACGTTCCTGTTTGAGAGCACGGTGGAAACCCACAGAACCGCGTAAGCGCGTGAGTGTAACAGACAGACAGCTTCAGATTTTTCGGAAGACAGCAGCATTTGTGACAGCAAGACATGTGTGGACAATGAGAAAAACGGCACAGCTAAACTCACCCACCCCACGCAAATCCACAAACATGCACGCACACACCACGATGGTATGTATGCGCGCGGAAGCGCGGGCACGCACGCGGCGCGCGCGCACACACACACACACACACACACACACACACACACACACACACACACACACATACTCTCTCTCTCTCTCTCTCTCTCTCTCTCTCTCTCTCTCTATATATATATATATATATATATATATATATATATATACATATATTGTACACACCACTAACAACTCTCAAACAGACTTACATCGGGGAGCAACAATAGCGTATTGGGGGAAATGTGGTCAGATTCTTTCCCAAGAATAGGTTTTGAATGTGGGACTTGAAGGAGGAGAAAGATTCAGAGTGCATGGAAGTGAAAGGTAAACCGTTCCAGACTGCACGGGATCAGTAGATACACGATTCTTCGACAGATATCTTAGTTCTGAAAGAGGGGTTTTTCTAGAGTGTTGTGCCTGATGAAGAGTGGAATTTAGGAATTGGAGAGGAGGACTATGGGTGTGAAAAAATGCGGACAGGTCGGGTGGTGTTTCAAATATGACGGAAAGAGTCAAAATGGAGTGTTTATCATCCATTCTGTCAGAGATAAAGAGCCAGTGAAGAGTATGAAGGAATTACACGAGCAACGGTGTTCGGGATTATTAGCAACCTATCAAGAGGACACTTTCAGGTGTCAGCGGGAAGAGAAATACAAAAGTCGAGTATACTGGAAATAACAAAGGCACGTATCAGAGTCTTAGCTGCTTCTGTAAAGAGAAGGCGGAGAATCGAACCAATTCTGAGCTGTTCAAGATGTGCTACTTTGCAACTCCTCAAAATGCGGTAGTTGAAGGTTAAGCATCGGTGAAGAGTAACGCCTAGAGTGCAAACCGCAGGTGAAAAGGAATAGGAACTATATTCCAGAACAGAGTGAGAACGAGTAAGATGATAAAATCGCGCGCACGCGCATGTGTGTGTGCGTACGTGCTTGTGTGTGTGTGTGTGTGTGTGTGTGTGTGTGTGTGTGTGTGTGTGTGTGTGTGTGTGTGTGTGTGTGTGTGTGTGTGTGTGTGTGATAGGAACGCATCAGTTCAGTTTAGTCGTCCTTTAGTTATAGTTGTGAGTCGTCAGGTTTTAAGGTAATCGATCAGAGAAGCACTCTTGTGTGGAAGAAATCAGCTGACGGACTTTTGTGACAGTGGCATGTTGTTGAAGCCGAACATCATCAGCGGAGCTCAGCCTTCCTTTCTAGCGAAACGACTCCCTTCCACCCCCTCCTGTCCAAGACTTGTATCCGCTATATCAAGAGGTTCCCCTTCTGTTTTAAGGCATAGAGCCCGGCTCTGTTCGTTGTTTAGATTATCAAGAAGCTGTACAAGAATGACTTACAGTGTGATGATGATAATGATGATGGTTATGATGACGATGATGACGACGACGACGGCGACGATGATGATAACGATGCTGGTGATGATGATGATGATAATTATGATGATGATGACGATGACGACGACGACGACAATGACGATTATGATTGCGGTGGTGGTAGTGGTGGAGGTGAGGAGGAGGAGGAAGAGGAGGATGATGATGATGATGATGATGGTGGGTGGTGGTGGTGGTGATGGTGGTAGTGGTGGTGGTGGTGGTAGTGGTGGTGGTGGATGATGATGATGATGATGATGATGATGTAAAGTGGTGGTGGTGGTGGTGGTGGTGGTGGTGGTGATGATGATGATGATGTGATGATGATGATAATGATGATGATGAAGAAGATGATGATGATGCCGCTGCTGCTGCTGATGATGATTTAGATGATGTCATCTCTGTGCAGCCTGGCTGGAGAGCCGTGCAGCCATGACTCACAGTGTGGGGATGATGATGAGGAGGAGGAGGAGGAGGAGGAGGAAGATGAGAAGAGGAGGAGGAGGAGGATGGTGATGATTTAGATGATGTCATCTCTGTGCAGCCTGGCTGGAGAAGCCGTGCAGCCATGACTCACAGTGTGGGGGACCCTCCAAGGGAGTGTTTTGCCGGCTCCTGTCTCTGTAGCCCGGGGCTACTACTACTCCCTGTCTCGTGACGCCTGTGTACAAAGTGAGAACCCCACCCCCCCCCCCCCTTCCCCCTCATGCCTCTTTTTCTTGGCCATGAATTTAGGTTTCCAAGTATATTGAAGGTTTTAAAAGAATCTGCGACTGCTGGCATGAGGAGAGAAAAAGAAGTGATTGTGTAGAGAGGACAAAAAACTAACAACATACAAATTTCTTTGTCTGCATTAGATCAGAAAGTGTTGCAACCTAGAGTCTACAGTCTACAGTCTCCGTGATAATAAATCCTTGTCTCTTAGTGTTGAAAAAAACAGTGTACGCGAAGGCTAGGTCACTGGACAGAAAGGAGAGTTCATTAACCGAGGAGATGATCTATCCTAATGATGTTCGTTCGTCATTCAGGTCAGTTCAGTCAGTTTAGGTTACTCATCCCACAAGGACATCTAAGGTGAAAATCAGCTCTCTAAGAGGTTTACGTCTACATACTTTTTATTTCATCTTATTTATTTATCTTTCTGTTTTTGTTTATTTATTTATTTATTTATTTTCTCATCTATTGAGCTGTGTATTTACATATGCATGCATGTATATATGTAGGTAGGTAGGTAGGTAGGTAGGTAGGTAGTATGTAGATATGTATGTATGTATGTATGTATGTATGTATTTGCACATGTACGTACGCACGCACGCACACACGCATGCACGCTTGCTCACACGCACGCACGCACGTATATAATATGTATGCATGTGTGTGTGTAAAGGATGTATCTATGTATGTATGTAAATCTGTATGCATGACTATATTCATACATGTATGTATGTATATGTCTATATGTATGTATGTGTGTCTCTATCTATCTATCTATCTATCTATCTATATCTATCTATCTATCTATCTGTCTGTCTGTCTGTCTGTCTGTCTGTCTATATCTATCTATCTATCTATCTAACTGTTTGTCTGTCTGTCTGAATATCTGTCTAACGATCCACTCACCGACCTGCCTGACTTCCCATCTTCCTCCCTACCTATCTGCCGGTAAAACTACCTACCTACCTACCTACCTACCTGCTTACTTACCTACCTACCCACCTGCCTACCTACATACATATATATCTCTGTCTGTCTGTCTGTCTATCTGTCTGCCTGACTGTCTACCTACCTATCTATTATCAATCTCAATGTTTGTTTGTTTGTTGCAGCTTGCCCGCTGGAACAGCAGCAGTCTCGCTTGCTGAAATACCCGGGATACAGGATAGTTTTTCACAACTTGGTCATTCTTCAGGACGTGACTCTGGAGGAGTGTCTTCAGGCCTGCCATCAAACGCCGGAGGCTCGCACCTGTGACTTGAGAGTCAGACCGGGAACGGTCAACCTGTGCCGGCTGCAGGCGGTCACCCCCCTGGACGTCACAGCGGACGAATGGGGAGTCCAGCCAGAGGTGACCCACATATCAGAAGTCCTGTCTCTAAAGATGTGACTTTGACCTCCCTCTCCACTCCCCCCCCCCCCCCCCCCCCCCCCCCCCCCCCCCCCCCAGGGCCTGAGTGTAACCCTTCCGGTTCCTGACAGGATCCTAGAGTGATGGGCAGGTGACTGGGGTGCCACGTCTAGGCGGTGATGCGTTCTGAGTGTAATAGTTGTGTATAAAGCAAAGTCTCAGTACAAGACAATGTTGTTGTTTTTATAGATGAGTAAACTCGTTTTATCCAAATTCACGTGAAGACGGGAGACACTATCAAAAGTGAATCAGTGCAAGTTTCGAACGATTTACGAGCCCCAGTAAGTAGGAACTCCGCGTTATCAGCACACTGAGACAATCTATGACCAGTTTCATTAATATTATGTCCTTCAATATTTCGATTTTCTCTTATCGTAATGGCTGATATTCCAACACAAAATACAAACGGATATGAGGAGACAAGGTCTCCCCGGCGACCACCTCTTTTAACTTCACACTTAAAGCCACATTTGAAAATGAAAGAGGTCACCAGATCTATGTAAATCTGTCTAGGTCTGTCATATTTTGGTATACATGTAAGAATTCCGTCCCTCTGGACACATGATAGTCTCCCTTTTCTGAAGCCTGTGCTCAGCTCAGTGAAATTACTTGCATAGAACATTTAAGAATGGATCAGAATCCACTAAAATTTCGAATTTTTGGAATATGGTTCACGACGGATTTTTATGAAAAAGTGTGTACATATGAATTATTCTAAACAGTCAGAAGATGTGAAAAATTTTTCGAGACATGGATAAAATGCCATAAACCGTTTTAAAGAATGACAGAATTGAAATCTGTTGTCGTCTTGAAGTTTGATACATCTGTGATTGTGATTGTTTCCCAGCAAATCCACCATTTTTTTTAAAACATGCGAAAAGATTTATTACAGATTTGCGTGGAATAAAAAGCCAAATAAAATCAAAACAAAAACAGTAGATACAAAGGGTGGTATCAGACTTTCCAGAGCTGAAATTCTTTTGTTATCTCTCTTAAATTATCCTGGATTCGTAGGGCAGCAAGATCAAACCATATATGGAAGGATACTCTTCTCAATACTTATCCTCAGTGGTCTGCTATTAGTAAACGTAGCCCAGAAATTGTCTCGAAGTGTACAAAATATAACCGGTTCTCGGCCGATGTTTTTGAAGCATATAAAATATCTTATCACAAATGAAGACCAAAAAAGATTCAGCCGAACTTCGTGCTGAACAGCTGTGTTATAACATACATATATT
>JADBJO010002779.1:137500-150000 GCA_016801955.1 Conus betulinus | reverse complement strand
CAAATATTCAAATCATTTAAAAATTTTTACGGATGGTTCCGTTTGCCAGTTAAGTGCAGGTTCGGGTTTTGTTATTCCGGCTTTAAAAGTTCAAAAAGCATACAGCCTTGGAAAAGGATTCTCTATTTTTACGGCAGAATTGTATGCTATTCTTATGGCATTACTCTTTATTTGTGATAGTAATCATTCTTTCTGTAACATTTTATTCTGTGTTGATTCTAAGGCAGTGTTAGAAAGTTTGAAAGTTTGGGATGTTAAAACACGGAAAGATGTAATCTTTGAAATAAAGCATCTAATTAATTACATTATTCCACAGGAATTAATGTAGTCTTCTGCTGGGTCCCTTCACACTGTGGTATTTATTGGAATGAAATAGCAGATAAACTAGCCAGACGCGGGGTAATGGACAATGCTGCAAAAAGTAATTTGAAGTTAGATATATCTGAAATACATTCGTTATTGGATAGCTGTTTCCGAATTGAAAAGTCTCAAGATAAATGTGTAATGGAAACATGTCCTAGACATATTTCTAGTTTAATATACAAGATACGTTTGAACTCTTGGAAGACCAAATATTCCCAAAATATAGCGTGTGCATGTTCTAAGCCATTATCTGGTGAACATATACTTTTCCATTGCCCCATTTCAAAAGCAAACATTGAAATTTCGAAATCCAAACCGGCTCACGCTATTTCTTTCAGTTCAGAAATTGTTGAGGTTGCAAAAATTATCTCTCAATCTCAAATTAGCATATTTTTATAATTATGATAGTGTAGTTATATATTTAAATGTGTACTGTTCTTGACATTATTTTTCTTACCTTTTCCTCCCCCCTCCCTCCTCCCTCCCCCCCCCCCCCCCCCCCCCCCCCACCCCTTGCAAAGTCTAATATCACCAAGTGTGAACAGACCGCGACGATAAACTGCCGGGTTATCGTGTTGCATTATGCTGGATAACAACCTGTTCAGGGTCTTTTTGTAAACAACGCGGCGAGTTCCAGTTCGTGGCACGCGAACCAAAAATCGACGTTTTCGCAGTCGATCTTATTGTAAGGTTCCTTTGCTATCTGCAAGATGTTTGATATCCTCCCATCACCCCCCCCCCCCCCCCCCCCCCCCCCCCCCCCGTCCCCATTTTTTCTTCTTCTTTGGATCATTATCCACATCTCTCATACTTGTAGATGACGTTAGTCCATAAATATGAAAGAGAAGTTTAATCAATAGAATGTTACTGAAAAGTACATCGGTAAAATTTAATGAAGTTGTGAAATGATGGGTAGATACAAAGTCAGAAAATAGTTAATAGGTAAACAAATAAACAAAAGAAAAAACCAGTTATGATAAACATCAATAACCATACGGGGCTGGAATAGTTCAGTTGGTAGAGCACCAGATTCGTAATCCTGGTGATCTCAGGGTTGCGGGTTCAAATGTCCGTCGGGCTGCATCAGTAGAAGAGGATTTTTCCCTCGGAGTCCTTCGAATACGGCTAAAAACAGAGGTTTTCGTGTGTGAAGGCACGCATAACATTTTGCACACGTGTAAAATCCCATCACCAACTTTTGGAATAGAAAGTCAATCTAGTCGTTGGTATGGATGCCATTTTACGCATAGCATGCACCCTGTGGGAACAATCGAAAGAACGAAGGCAGAAAAGCGGGTGGCTGGTAATGATTGTATGACACTGGACACGACTCAATGAAGCGGCAGTCAGCTCTACCCAGGAAGCAGCCCCTGGTGTAAACAAAGGCGTGGACTGTATAGCGCTTAGAGGTTGGACTCTAATAGAAGTTAGACGCTGTATAAGTACTCTTGATAATGATAACGTACAATGAGCATATATTCACACACAGACACACATAGACGTACATACAGGCACATACATACATACTGACATCCAGTTCACAACCCCCAGAAATATACATTTTTTTTTCTGGTCCCATCGCATAATTTCCACTACAACACACTGTTCCATTTTTACCACAGATTCTGTGTTCCAGGAACAGCACCTTAGAACTGCAGAAAATAGCCTGAAAAATGATGGGTCACTGTCTCTCTCGCCCCCTCGTTTTATTTTATGTTGTTCATAGCTCAGTCAGTCACAGGGAGTCCTAAAAGGACTCTTACCATTGGTCCTCACCTTTAGCCTAACGTGGGAGACCATCATACGAGGGGCATCAGATCCTACCATGTGATGTTCAGACCAGTCAGTATCTTGACTATGTAGGCCTGGAAGCTTTTAGGGAGAACCGGCGTTCCAACAAAGTAATGAAGGCCTGGCAGGACACCTTGAAGGATCACGCGAAGGGCCACGGAGAACGTGCGGCGCGCGCGTGTATGTGTGTGTGTGTGTGGCTGTGTGTGTCTGTCTGTCTGTCGGTTTGTCTGCCTGTCTGTCTGTCTGTCTGTCTGTCTGTCTGTCTGTCTGTCTCTCTCTCTCTCTCTCTCTCTCTCTCTCTCTCTCTCTCTCTCTGCGAGTGCTTGCGCACACGTGCGTGAATGTTTTTGAGCGTGCGTCTCTCTCTCTCTCTCTCTCTCTCTCTCTCTCTCTCTCTCTCTCTCTCTCTCTCTGGTTCAGGTGTCGTTTTTTTTTATGATTTTTATTTCTTCTTTTTCAGCCTCTTTTGTCTCCACAATCAATAGCTAAATCCAGGTCTGTTGTGTCGGAGCCTTCAGTCACTGGTGATGCTGAAGACCGAAAGAGCAGCGATGTTGTTAATCAATCTCTCTCTCTCTCTCCCCTCTCTCTCTCTCTCTCTCTCTCTCTCTCTCTCTCTCTCTCTCTCTTCTCTCTCATTTTAAACTGAGAAGATCACTGATCAGTGCCTGACTGGCTGGTATTAAACAAGGTGATATAGCCACAATTGCTACCCCATAACACTTAAATAGGCCGAAGACCTCTGTCTTAACACAATGGTATGATACCTTTTCCATACCCTCCAAATGACTTTCCTATTTATGCACTTTGCTTTCACTGCATAATTTTTTGTCTCGTTTGGTGGTTCCTTTTTTTTTTTTTTTTTTTTTTTTTTTTTTTTTTTTTTTTTCCACTTGCGTGAGCTGAAGAAAGGTTGGTGCATACGTAATTACTATTATGTGAACTCCACATGTTTATGGGCTCCATGTGCCTAAACATTAAACCAGTTTGAGTTTGAGTCTCTCTCTCTCTCTCTCTCTCTCTCTCTCTCTCTCTCTCTTATTCTCTCTCTGGTTCAGGTGTCGTTTTTATATGATTTTTTTATTCCTTCTTTTTCAGCCTCTTTTGACTCCACAGTCAATAGCTAAATCCAGGTCTGTTGTGTCGGAGCTTTCAGTCACTAGTGATAATCAATATTAGTCAATAGTGAGATTTACGTCTTATTGGACGGAAGCCCTTAAGGGCAAGATATACTTGCAGACTGAAGTCTGCATATTTTGTGGCATTTGTCGTTAGCAGTAGCGCTGTCTGGTTCCGTATGGGGGCTGTCGTCTGTGGCACTCTGAGCTCTGGGTCCGTATGAATTCGGGTTCACTTCGTGGTGTTGGTCGGCCGAGGGTGGGCGCCGGGTTTTTTTTTCCCTCCTTCTCCCTCAAAAGGCCTGTCTTCAGGGCCACCAGGCGGCCTTCTTCATGCTCGGGTAGTGATGTCCTGTGCCATGTGAGAACGCCTCAAAGAGGGAGCAGGACAAAAGTCAATAAATTGGTTGAGGTGCTGCACGAGTCCTGTCTATGGTTTACGCAGACCACGGCCGAGAGGGCAATTTTTCAGCCCAACACTGAGAGGGGTGCCCCGATGCCCTGCCCTCAAAAGCAGGGTATCCCAGGCCACGGTAATCGTAGTCAGGCAGCGCTCCATCGCCGATCGCCCCACAGGTCTAGGAGATGTGGCGACACAGGCTAGACCGGCCGTCACCCATACGGCTGGAAGGTTTCTCTGCGCCGCCTGACACTGACCTCTCACATCAGTGTCTTGTAGAGGAGAGCTGCCACCTCTCCCTTATTGTTCGCGGCTACACCACCTCGCAGGGAACGACCAATATCAAGTCGCACCGCTGTTAAAGAGCTTCAGTAGTCCAACGGACACACGGCACCATCGGCAACTGACAACGATCATTGCTTAGCGGCGGACCCAGCGTCAATGGAGGTCCCCCCTTAGAGAACAGCAGTCGTCCACCAAGACTTTTCAAAGAGTACTGCCGACACCGATCACTCGAACACGGAATCTCTCCACCAGTGTGGATGTGGGGGGAAAACAAACCAGAACTGCAGTCAATGTAAAAAACAAGGAGCCCGTGATCAAATGCTCGCAGCGTTTGGCTGATCAGCTGATGGTCGTAGGTTCAAACCACCCATGAGGTCCGATTTTTGACAGCTAGAAAACCCTGTCTGTCCACCAAGCAGTTTATAGGTACCTGAATCAGGTCAGGGAGGTTAAAGGCGGTTGAAGAAGAGGGATGACCCCCTGCCTTTTATCATGCCATACTCAGACACAGTTCACTGACTTCACGACCATCTGGCTGGGGGTCTTTTGCGTAATAGAAACTTAAGTTAGGATGTGACAGACCATAATCATGATTTAAGTCTTCTCATGATGGTGACTGAGACGATGAGAAAGATCGTGTGAAGTTCATTCTGGTGTAAGGAGACCCGAGAAGGCTGTAATCTTCACTTCCTCTCATGTATCCCGTCAAGTCCGGACACAGTCAGACACGTGCATTGTTTGATCGGGAAAACTAAACAACACACACACACACACACACACACACACACACACACACACACACACACACACACTTCCATCAAGCAGATCAATATTGACCGTGTTCTTCGAGCATCCTGTCTTAGGGGATATCACATTCCACACGAAGGAGAGAGCCGACGGGAGATGACAAATCCTGCAGTGACGTACTTCCGCCTGACATAACTCAACCCCAGACCTGCCAGCACATAAATCCGTGATACTTACCACCCCGTCACATTGCCAGAGGTTTACGATTGTTTTTGTGGCGTGTTAGCAAACTAGTCACACAGACGGACTCCCGAAACTCCATCCTTATTGCTGGCACCGCCTACCTGCTCCCAGTGTGGCAGTGTGGTCCTTGGTCTTTTCACGACGGGCTGCATGTCGTGGCTATGAAGGTGACCCTTCGGAAGACTGTTGTCTACGTCCGGAGTTAGGGAAAGGGCGACTCATCTTAAAGCTTACGTGCGTGTCTGCATGTGTGTGTGTGTGTGTGTGTGTGTGTGTGTGTGTGTGTGTGTGTGTGTGTGTCTGTGTGTTTGTGTGTGTATGCATTTGTGTGTATGTGTGTGTGTGTGTGTGTGTGTGTGTGTGTGTGCGCGCGTGTGCGCGCGCGTGTATGCGTGTGCGTTTGTGTGTGTGTATGTGTGTGTGTGCGTGTGTGTGTATGTGTGCGTGCGCGCGCTCCCGCGTGCATGCGTGTGTCTAATGTTTGTACTGTGACCCCATATTCGCCAAATCAACGGACGTTTAAAGCGTGATCGCCGTTGGTTGTCTTCTGGTGTCTGTGGAGGAGGTCAGTGAGGCCTTTGTTCAGACCCAACGGAGCTGACCACCGCCAGCAGTACCATTGCCTGGTCCTTTCGTCTGTCATTGCACGCACAAACGCCAGCAAGATACACAAGCACCCCCACACCACGCACCTGCTACCCACCCACATACATTCACCCGCAAAGACACAGATGGGTAGATAAAAAGATTTTCTTCTATATTTTTTTATTCCAAAAGTAACAGATCAACTATTCCATGTTTGTTTTTATTTGACACAATACCTAGATAGAAGCTAAGAGTTACGGGCAAGCTACCCTTAAGGAATTATGGATAATACTGAAAGGAGTGCTTAAGTGAAACACACACACATACAGAGGAAAATAAAAAAGAGAGAGAGAGAGAGTATTCACAAAAAGTAAGTGTTAAGTTGAAAGAAATAAAGCATTTCCGCGGAACAAAAAAGTGCCAGCACCAGATTTACTGCGGTAACGAGAGAAAGAGAGAGAGAGAGAGAGAGAGAGATGTGAGAGAGAGAGAGAGAGAGAGAGAGGATGATTCGACGCATTTGGCTGAGATGTACACACGCATGGGAAAAGGCCGAGAAGTCGGTCATACTGTTTTTTTATATCCATGTTATTTTCATAACGATTCCTTTCCAGGCACAACACGTAATTGTGAACATCAGACATTTTTTTATGCTGCTGAAGAATGCACACACTGGATGCATAAGCGGAGAATCGTGCTGAATTCTGACATTGCTGCCGACTGCAATTTTTTTTTTTTTTTTTTTTTTTTTTTTTTTTTTTTTTTTTTTTTTTTAGCGCACACACTTTCAACGCCGTTTGTTCAGCATTAGTAAAGGAAAGAGACGGGCGAAGAGTGGGCGGAAGGTAGGGCAAACACTGGTAAACCACTACTTTCGGAATATCCCTGCCAAATAATAGCTGGCTTCCAAAGTTTGTCACCACACTTCCCTTTGGAGTTGAAAACACCCTGAATTTGAAGAGCATCATTCAGACATGGAATATAAGACACACTGCCTCCTACCGTCTCTTCGACATTGGCCAAGGCACTCACAAAACTCCAGCAGGAAAAAAAATCTCAGATGATTGAAATGTGTGCTGAGGAATATTGATAAACTGAATCAGCTCTTTGGTTTCACAGTGGGGCGACTGCAGGCGGAAACAAGGGTACAAAAAAAACTGAATAACTGGGCGGCCAAACGAAGGAACAAAAACAAATGACAGAACAAACAACGCGCTTCAACTTATTGGGCCTTCTTCAGGCAGGGAACATATTTTTCAAAAGAATGGAAACAAAGGACGAAGAGGCAGTTACTCATCTCTTCGATCTTGGTGCAAAATGTAATCTTAGGCGAACATGAAATTGAATCAATGGACGATTTCCAGAAACACTTTTGATAAGACGACACACAACCTGCTTTTATGCGCGGCACGAACAACAAGAACAATCCAACTGAACTCTGCTCACGTTCGTAGGACGTCTGTCACAACCTTAACAGAACAGCCGAAACTTTGAGGAGACTTGAAGTGTCGAAAAACATGTACCAATGCGTTGTCTTCGGTTCATTAACGTCATCTCACTCTCTCTGTTTTCAGTTACAACGAGCTCTGGACGTTATACGGCAGTGGGCCCTGAAAAGGCCGTAAGCAGCCAGCCAGCCACACAACACGGTTAGAGACTTATATGTGCTGGAACAACGTTCTCTTGCATTAAAGATCAGAAACAGCACTTTATCAGCATTCCCCCTCCCTTCCCTCTTCCCCTCCCTCGGGTTTCCAGAACAAGTCTATTGAAAACAGAGATACCTCCCTGTTGTTGCCACGTCATTTAAAGTTCAGGGTTCAAACCTTGGGGTCCACCACAAGCACATATATTGATATCAGGATTCAAACTCCGCGTCATCATTCTGTTGGTTCAAACACACTGGATGTTATCACTGAACCTGTGAGTCATTCTGGTGTTGATTCAAACTTATCAGAAGACCCATGGCTACCAGACCAGATTTGTAATTCCATATCTTAGTGAGCAGTGTTTGCCACGTTGGTCACATTTCTTACAGAAAAGTAAAACGATCACGTCTTTATCTAATTTACAGTGATCCGCATTGTCTTTATTCCAGAACGTTTGTGCAACGTAGAAGTTAAAATGTTTTGCTGTTTATATTGAACTGATGCTGCTTTGTTTTCATGTGTGAATGACCTGTCCCAATAGTGGCATTATCCACCATGTAGCTACTGAGGAACGGACTTCAATGTCTCAATGTCAGGAATGACAGAACGTATACAAACGCGCTAGTGACGTTGCGTTAGAATGTCAGAGTTACCGCCATTGATGATTGAATTGTTTACAGATGAGCTAATGAAGCACTTCGTTTAAATGTGGTCTGGCTTTAGCTCACGAATATGGTGGCAGTCGTGGATAAAATGCTCAGGAGGAAAAACAATTTAAGTTAAAGAGATCGCCTTCACATAATTTCAATGCACCAAGGAAGGTTTACATCTATTTTTACAAACATGACCCAGTTGATAGAGTGCGACCCAGCGAGAGTAGCCTGCGTGTGCTTCATGTTCACACAGCACACTGAAGAGCGGCTGTGATCACTCTCCCAAGGCGCAAGGCCGGATTGATCTCGGTCAGTGTTCTCCCCCGCCCTTCCTCGTGACCACACCCGTCAGTCGGTGTGTGCTCTTTTCCGTTAGTGGACAGACAATATGCACGGACTACTGACAGTCAAAAAGTAATGGTTAAATATCTTCTACTGAAAAATGACAACGGGTTTCGGGGGATGGCCCCTATGCTATTACCGCATCTTGTTTCACAGGCTACTGCTGTGTTGTTCCAGGACCCAACTGGCGTTATTCCAGAAACTTCCCTATGATGCCTTCATGTGGTAGAGTGCAGTCAGGAAATAGTAGCTGATCCGGCTTTGAATTATTGGGTATGGCGAGTATTTGAGACCATGCATAAATAAATTGTTTATGTCTAGCCCACTCCGGTAGTTTTGTGTGATGGTGTGATGCACGTGTCAATTTAAAGTCCTTCTAAAATCGAGCCAGTTGTGACGCTGTAATTCAGTCTTAACAAGAAAATCCACCAAGAGCCAGTGCATTAAAGACATGATTTCTGGTAGGTGACAAAGTCTGTATCCTGTATCCATTTGTTGGGGCCAACATTTAACGGGGTCACAGACTGCAGATGACAGTGACGACCCCGTGCACTGTAATCACAGGTGCGGATTTCCAGCCGCTGTAGGCACTCCTCCAGACACTGTTCCAGGGAGATCATCGTAAAGACAGCCGTGTTTTTTCTCCAGAATCAGGTACCCGGGGTAGGCCAAGAGCCGTGACTGCTGCTGCTGCTGGGGACAAGCTAAAATCGCCAAAGTAAGAAGGAAAGGTACAAATACAGCAAATAACAAACAAGTAGGGTGGCTCTTGTTCGCATAATGAGACAATGACACACTCATAACTAAACGCATGCTGCCTCGACAACACTTAGCGCAAATGCCGACACAGAGCACACAGAACATACAAGGAAACATTCCCCCTCCCTGTTAGATGTTCGAAGCCTGCCCATATACCCTGCACCTGACACATCACACTTTACTCAATGAAGGAACGAACGAACACAGATTTGTATTTATTCAAGACTGGCATAGCTTTTCAGACCTTGGATTTAGTCAAACAGACCATACAGACGAACAGAGACAAATGTAGGTAACTTCGGCTGGACCGATATGAAAGGAAATCTTAACGAGGTAGAGACAAGTAAAAAGTAAATAACAAGCAAGCAGGACAACTTTTGCTCCCATAACGAGATCTTTGCGCTCCCTTTACTCCAAACGAATGCTCCTTATGATACCAAATCGCCTGGCACAGATGCCAACACAAAACATACAGAACAAACAAGAGGCATTCCCCAAAAAAGCCATGGCCCATGCTTTCGTATAGACCCTGCACCTAACTGGATCCCAAACAGTTTAGACTATCTTTTTTTATTAGTTACAATAATAGAAAAAAATCCATGATGATCGCAGAAAAGAAAATAACTGAAATGCAACGTAAGTGTTTCACACACACACAAGATTATCTCTAAAACACGAGTATAATCGTCTGTTATGAGAAGAAGAAGAAGAAGAAAAGTTATGTAATAATAATAATGATGCTGGTTTGTAAAGTGTCATAGGACCCAGGTCAACGAACAATTATTACGTAGTTAACTCAACTAGATCTGTTACTCTTCATCAATACATTGAAGAGGAGTGATACTGTAGGGAGTTGTTGTGAGTGAGAGAATCCCTCACAACCGAATTGTCAAGTCGTGTGGCTGAGTGAGTGTGGTTCAAAAGCGCACGTGATTGATGGAGGTTGCAAGGTGGACAGTTGTGTTGTTGTGTTGTTGTTGTTGTTGTTTTAGGCAATTCAGCGCCAACATTTCTGTGGAGGCTTAAGCATCTCCGCTTGATGTGTATAGCTTCCTTGGTTTGCCTTTGAAGTCATGAAGTTCACAGCAGAAGACAGACGCCTGACCAGTGAAATGGTTCTGGGAGTAAAGACGGTCACAGACAGCTAAATGTGTTCTAATCTGGTATTCCTGTCAACGTGTACCTAGGAGGGTAAGCAGTCTCTCTTTTGTAGGTCTTCGTCCTGTTTTTACAGGAGACCCCATAGACGATACTATATTTCATTCCGTGCTCTGACCTGTCTTTATCACTATGGAGGTCAGATTTGTTGGGTTGTTTATGTCAAATCTTCATTTTGCGTTGTCAAACCTGAAGAGGCTGACCAAAAACAAAACAAAACAAAACAAAAGTCGGGAGAGTTTTACAGCAGGAGGTCGTCAAAAAAAAAACCTAATGCAATTATTTCGACCCTGACACTCCCACTTACACTTACGCTCTGAGCTGTGCAGTCTCAGGGGGGACTGGGCAATATCCAGGCCAACGGTTGTATATTGCTTTTGACCGTCACGAAGTGGAGGGGTTTTGTTGTTGTTGTTGTTGTTGTTGTTGTTATTTTGATTTTTTTTTTTTTTTTCTTTTTTTTTCTTTTTTTTTTTTTTTTTTTTTTTTTTTCTTTTGTTTTTGTTTTGGCTTTTTTTTTTTTTTTACGCTTCCATGATTCAAACCTGCAACTCTTGCGTGGTTGAGTGCCTCGGGGAAAAGTCGCCCTGTGTAACAAGTGGTGTTTTACTCACATGGCAATAGGACGCCAGTTCTAGGTTGGAAAATAAGCCAAGGATGAACAAACGTGAACCTTAACTCTTCGACCGGTTTTTTCAGCCTAGTCTCTGACCAGCCACAAAGTGCCGTCTGTTTCAGGGCTCTGGCCCTCTCTCTACTAGCAATCCGGAGATGTTTCATGAGATCATACGCTTATGAGACGAACCACACCCTTGCTCTAACCTCTGTAGCGAGAACTTTGACTGGAAAGGCTCATTTGCTTAAGCTGCTGGCTACACTTACAAATTTGTTAGTCTTGTGTATGTGAGTCTTTAACACACGCATGCACGCACACACGCACGCACACACACACACACACACACACACACACACACACACACACACACACACACACACACACACACACACACACACACACACACACACACACACATACAGAGAGAGAGAGAGAGAGAGAGAGAGAGAGAGAGAGAGAGAGAGAGAGAGAGAGAGAGAGAGAGAGAGAGCACATCTTAGAATAAAATCTGGCAGTGCCCACCATTTACACAGGAGTCACGTGACAGGGAGTAGTAGTAGCCCGGGCTACAGAGACAGGAGCCGGCAAAACACTCCCTTGGAGGGTCCCCACACTGTGAGTCATGGCTGCACGGCTTCTCCAGCCAGGCTGCACAGAGATGACATCATCTATATCACCATCGTCGTCCTCCTCCTCCTCATCATCATCATCCTCCTCATCCTCCTCCTCCTCCTCATCATCATCATCATCATCATCATATCATCATCAACATTATCATCATCCCCACACAGTGAGTCAATTGCTGCACGGCTTCTCTACACGGTTCGCACAGTGACCACCTCGTCATCATCATCATCATCATCATCACCGTCGTCGTCGTCGTCGTCCCTACACAGTGAGTCATTACTGTAGGTATTCTCCAATCAAAGTACAGCGGTATCCTCCTCTTCACCCGTCTCCTCCTCCTCCTCTCTCTCTCCTCCATCTCCTCATCATCATTATCATCTTCATCATCATCATCATCATCATTATCATTATTGTCATCGTCGTGGTCGTTTTCATGGTCGTGGTCGTCATCATCATCATCGCTATACGACCTCTTCAGCCGAGCAGCACAGTGACATCATCATCATCATCATCATCACAATCATCATCACCACCATAATCATCATAATCATCGTCATCGTCGTCGTCGTCATAATCATCGTCATGATCGTCATCATCATTATCATCGACATTATTGTCATCATCATCAACATCATTATCATCATCGTCATACTGAGAGTTAAAGGTGCTCGGCTTCTCTACCTAGTCTGACATAACATACTTAACAAAATGAGCATAAGACATGACCCTTACAATTTAATAGTTGTAAGGGAACAACGAACAGGAACTCTTTCACAAACAAAACTGCAGGCTGTGATTTAACGATAGTGCCATGATGGCATCGCTGTAAACACTACCGTTGTTGACTATTTTCATCAATTGTTGTCATGAATAATTGTGTTATTATGAGTATCTATGCTCCAACCATTTGTATTGTCTTGATTATTGGTCTAATTTTCCTAATCATTTGCATAGTTATTTTGCCATGGCATTATTTTTTGTAAACACCCGTATTTACCATAAATGTCGTGATACTCGTACAACAACTACAATATTTACAGTCAGTGACAAATTTGTTTTTAGAAATTTACCTGTATTCAATCTTCACACAAGAAAAGCCCATGCATGTAAGTGTTGGCAAATTACCTCCCCTGATATGACGGTAAACTATACATGCAAAAT
>JADBJO010002779.1:127500-132500 GCA_016801955.1 Conus betulinus | reverse complement strand
CGACACATATTAAACAAAAATTCGTACTTCAGACACATATCATCTTAGGATGCCGAATGTCCAGAAACTTCTTCCTGGGGAATTATTATCCAGCTGACACTACAAATTACCAAATACTCCTTCTTCCTTCTTCCCTGGAATTCCAATACCCCTTCTTCCTTGGAATTCACTATCCAATTGACACAGGTCAAAGAAAAATTCCTTCACACTTGGGATTTATTTTCCAGCTGACCTATAAAAGAAAACTCTTTCTTTTGGGATTTATTTTCCAGCTGACATATAAAAGAAAAACTCTTTCTTCCTCCAATGATACATATGTAATAAAAAAACTCTTCCCAGGGATTTACTATCCAACTGACACATACCAAAGTAAAAGCTCCTTCTACCTGGGGATTTAATATCAAACCGACACATACCAAAGAAAAAAATCTTTCTTCCTGGGTTTTGTTATCCAACAGACACATACCAAAGAAAAAGCTCCTACACCTACCAAAAAAAAGCTCCTTCTTCCTGGGGATTTATTATAGAACAGGCACATACCAAAAAAAAAAGCTCCTTCCTGGGGATTTATTATCCAACAGACACATACCAAAGAAAAAGTTCCTTCTCCCTGTGGATTTATTATCCAACTAACACATGTGAACTTTGCTCACACGGATTTTCATTGGGTGAATGTATGTATGTATGTATGTATGTATGTATGTATGTATGTATGTATATATATATATATATATATATATATATATATATATATATATATATATATATATATATGTGTGTGTGTGTGTGTGTGTGTGTGTGTGTGTGTGTGTGTGTGTGTGTGTGTGTGTGTGTGTGTGTGTGTGTGATGGTCCCCAAATGCTGCTAATGAAGGAGTTCATATTTGTAATCTAATGCCCAAAATTTTCATTCCCATTTTGTTTCTCGCATTCCCTCACAAACCCTCCTCTTTTAATTTTGTGCTGAGTCATTGTTGTAATGAGAAAGGAATTTTTAGCATGCTCTTGGTTTTTTTTCCCGCTTCCGTTTTGTTTCTACCACAAAACTCCTTTTTTTTAATCTTTGCCATGTCATTGTTGTAATGACAGAAGAATTCTGAGCATGTAGTTATTTATCCAAAACACTCATTTGTTAAAACATTATAGGCAGTTTTCATTCAGTAGGTCTCTTTGTTGTGTTATATGGGGTTGGGGGTGGGGTGGGGGTTAAGAGGGAAGGGGAATTTGAGGACAGGGAAAGCCTATCGGTAAGTGTGGGGACATTGTTAGTAGTTCTTATTCAGTATATCTCTTTGTCCTCATGTGTGTGTGTGTGTGTGTGTGTGTGTGTGTGTGTGTGTGTGTGTGTGTGTGTGTGTGCGTGTGTGTGTGGTGAGGGGGGGGGACGGGTGGGAGGAGGGAGGACAGGGAGAGCTTGTGTGGCGACATTATAAGCAATTTTCATTCCATAGATCGCTTTGTCTGTGTGTGTGTGTGTGTGGTTGGGGGGGGGGGGGGGGGGGTGGATGGGGGAGAGATTGAGGACAGGGAGAGCTTGTCGGTATGTGTGGCAGTAAGAGAGGTAGGAGGTAGGAGGAAGGGAGCAAATGGCAGGCAGGGGGTGGGGGGGGTTCTTGAAAGGGGCAATGAAGGCGGTTGCTGTGTGTGTGTGTGGGGGGGGGGGGGGGGGGGGGGGGGGGGGTGTGAAGAGGGAGGGAACGTTGGGACAGTAAAGCGTGTAAACCAGCCGATGTGTGTACATTCTGTAATGCACATGTCGTTGTAGAACGGGTACCCCAGGTGCCCATGAGTCTAGAAGTTGTCTCCCAGATGCCCATCAGTCTAAGATTTGTACCTCAGATGCCCATCAGTCTAAAAGCTGTACCCCAGATGCCCATTGGGTTAGAAGCTGTACTTCAGATACCCATCAGTCTAGAAGCCGTACCCTAAATGCTCATCAGTCTAGATGTTGTACCCCAGGTGCCCATCAGTCTAAAAGCTGTATCCCAGATGCCTATCGGTTTAGAAGCTGTACTCCAGATGCCCATCAGTCTAGAATCCGTACCCTAAATGCTCATCGGTCTAGATGTTGTACCCCAGGTGCCCATCAGTCTAAAAGCTGTATCCCAGGTGCCTATCGGTTTAGAAGCTGTACTCCAGATGCCCATTAGTCTGGAAGCTTTACTCCAGATGCCCATCAGTCTAGAAGCTTTACTCCAGATGCCCATCAGTCTAGAAGCTGTGCACCAGAGATGCCCATCAGTCTAGAAGCTGTGCACCAGATGCCCATCAGCCAAGAAGTTGTGCATCCTAGATGCCCATCAGTCTAGAAGCTGTACCCCAGATGCCCATCAGTCTAGAAGCTGTACCCCAGATACCCATCAGTCAAGGTTCCCTTCAGGATCCAGCGGTTTCTCTCTCAGACCTTGGGTCAACGTCACCTTCAAAGACACAGGCTTTCTGGTAGGTGGTGAAGTCTGCAACGTTGTTCCATTCTGCAGCGCGTGACGTCTAGGGGAGTGACAGACTGCAGACGGCAGGAGCTAGCGTCAGATATGAAGTCACAAGTGCGAGCTTCCTGTGTCTGTAGGCACGCCTTCAGGCAGTCCTCCAGAGACACGTCCTTAAGTACGTCGATATTGTTTCGGAAAATCCTATATCCGGGATAGATCATCAGGCGAGACTGTAGCTCTCCCAAAGGACAACCTGCAACAGACAAGCATAGGCTACATACATATATGTATACATACATAGATACATTTAGCATAGATAGGTAGATAGATAGATACATAGACAGACAGACAGATAGGCAGGTAGACGGACAGACATATAGAATAAGTAAATAAATCCATGCATACATAAATCAATGAATAAATAAATAAATAATAAATACATAATTTTAAAAAAAAAAATGTTATGATTGAAAAGAAAAGCAAACTTTAAAACTCGTTTTCAGAAGCCGATTTCCACGTTCGATCTGTTCGTGTGAAATGAATAACTTAATTTCATTCTAATCAAAAAGAGTTGAATGATGAACGGGACTCATAGTCATAGACTGAAGAGCTCTTCTATACCCAGTAACCGTCCCACAATCATCACAAACATTGCTTTGCTTTTATCACCAACGGATGTGGTCACATTTTACACGGACAGTTAAGATTCAGTTTGCAATGCTATGTTCTTATATTTATTGTGCTCTGAATGGGTTTGACGCCAGTGGTCTCCAAGGTAAATGTGCGTTGTTTAACGAGCCGAAATACAAATAAGGACACAGTTGTGTCACGGGCCAAAATGTTGATAAGCACCCAAAAAGAAAGTATCAAGTAACGCAGATTTTATGTACAATGCTAAACAGACAAGCTAATGTTCGATGAATATCTCATCTTCAAACGTTAAAACAGTAAACAGAAAGGCACAAAAAACAGAACTCCCCTGATAGCTTTTTTTTCCCCCGTAGAACGAAATGCTGCGGGGTTTTTTTTCATATCCTTTTCCTCGTGGTGTGCATGACAACAATGTGAACGTCATCGGTAAAAATTGTATGCTTTCAAATGTGTTTGAATTTTTGCTCGAAATATTTCTTGACATGCGTATTATCATTTGGGGCATAAGTTTGAAGTATCGTGCATTGATGTCGATTATCTATGAACTGGTATTTTGTAATAAGTGATACTGTTAGTATTGTTTACTGACGACGTATTTCCCTTGTCAAAAGAAAAAAAAAAAAAAAAACTGCTTGTTGCAGTTTCAATATTTTTGCCCTACATAACTGTTGATGTTTTTCCTGTCACCCCTCCTTAGAAGATTTTTTTTAAAACTTTTTGGCACTTTGATTTTTTTTCCATGGGAAAAGGGTTGTCGGGAACTGTGCTCCAGTACCTGGTAGTTTGATATATGTTTATTTGTGAAAAGAGATCTTCGACAGAAAAAAAAATAACTGATACAGGCTTTAAAAAGAGAAGATTTCAAAGTCTTGTTCGCTGTCTTGTGCCTTGGCCCACCACGTCACATAAATCGTGCAGCACACATGCATTGGTAGTAGTGAACAAATAACACAAGGTGACTGGTTATCACCTGATGAGTTGTCTGGAGGATAGAATGGTCGACACCGCCCGTCGTACGTAAGTTCAACGGCGCATTCCTCGTTGTTGCTGTTGTTGTTTAATGACACGGGCGGTGTCAATCATACATTAAAGACTACGAAAAGAGGAAAAAAACGAAGATTGCTGTTTCTAAAGATAAAAATCATTTCCGAACTGACGTAAAGAAGATGACTTATTCATTTTTCTAGTCTCTTTAGAAATTTTTGGCCCAGATACACTAGGGAAACATAGTCTACTTTTTTTTTAATTGAGAGGTGTTCAGACACAATGTTTAATTTCTAAGTCGATGTGAGGTTGTGGAGATCGTAACGATTTTGTGGTTTTGCTTGCGCCAGACCCAGGAAAGAAAATTGCTTAGTAGGTTTGTGAGGACAAGGGAATTTATGTACTAAAAGCGATGCTTTTGTATGGTACCATCTGAGGCCAACCTTTGAAAGAAAAATCTTTGTATAGTCCGCGAGGACCTTGTGAAAATGTCTGTATTAAAAAGAATGTGGTTATGTGGCACTAAAGTAAAATGTATGCGAATTGTGTGGGGGAAAAAAAATCAGTAGTTAATTAATAGGTGAAGGTTGTTCTGTTTCTTTCACTGGTTGTGTGCAAATTTGCACGAAAGAGAATGTGACAGTAGTTCTTGTGTTTGATATGCATCAGGGGAGGGCTGTTTTTGTATTTATGTTTACTGCTGGTAACGTTTAAAGAAGAAACATTTGTCGAAATTTAACTTGTGTGTGTTTTTTTTATTGGTACTTAACACTTTGTTTTGTGCGTGTATTTTTTGCATAAAGAGGGTCCACACAGTAGTTCTCATGTGGACATCTATGAGGGAGGTTTTTTTTGTTTTTGTTTTTGTTTTTGTTTGCTTACTGCTTGTAACGTCAAAGGGAAAGCCATATTTGCCGAAAGTAAACTCGTGTAT
>JADBJO010002779.1:117500-122500 GCA_016801955.1 Conus betulinus | reverse complement strand
TGTTTTTGGGGCAGAGCCTTATAAATTATTTTTCAAATTTGTTTAGATTTCCGCCTCACCTTGCAAATTCATCTAGCTCTTGTTAGTTAAGAAAAGTAATTTTCAATGTGGCATAACCAGTCTCAGAGGCCTGCTTTTCCACATATATTTTGAAAGACCTGCTGCTCACAGCAGACCCAGACAAACACACATCAAGTCAATACGTACGACGAAACTGGAACGGGTGAAGTGTTACTAAAAATAGCCAAAATTATAGCATGAGTTTATACTGTTTTAGTAATTCAACTGTCGTCTGTCGTGTGGTTTATGAAAAGGGGTCCATTTTTGCAAAAGCCTTCGTAAAGAAAATACATTTATCAACTTTGCTCAACAGGGTATTGGCATGATAAAACACGATTTAATTTTGCACATATTACGAGAGAAAAAAAAAACTGCAAGTGTATTTTGTAAGTTACTTTTTAATACATTTTCATGTAAATACAAGGAGTGATGAATATTAGTATAAAAGAGGACTTTGTATGATGTAATACCTGTCGTTCATGAAATCTCTTTGAAAGTGTTCCGAAAAAATAAAGATAAATTCTCGCTGGCCGTTTGAACCTAGGTAAAGTCGTGCAGATAGTTCCCGTTATGCAGTTTGGGAGGCTATTTGAGTCATATGTGTTCGAGTCATATGTGTTGGGAGGCTATTTGGGCATATGTGTGGAGACGTTGTTTGAGTTATGTGTGTGGGAAGTTGTTTGAGTTATGTGTGTGAGGAAGTTGTTTGAATTATGTGTGTGGGGAAGTTGTTTGAGTTATGTGTGTGGGGAAGTTGTTTGAGTTATGTGTGTGGGGAAGTTGTTTGAGTTATGTGTGTGAGGAAGCTGTTTGAGTTATGTGTGTGGGGAAGTTGTTTGAGTAATGTGTGGGGGGAAGTTGTTTGAGTTATTTGTGTGAGGAAGTTGTTTGAGTTATGTGTGTGAGGAAGTTGTTTGAGTTATGTGTGTGGGAAGTTGTTTGAGTTATGTGTGGGAAGTTGTCTGAGTCATTTGTGTGGGGAAGTTGTTTGAGTTATGTGTGTGAGGAACCTGTTTGAGTATGTGTATGAGAAGTTGCTTGAGTTGTGTGTGTAGGGAAGTTGTTTGAGTCATGCATTTAGGGAAGTTGTTTGAGTCATGTGTGTGGGGAAGTTGCTTGAGTCATGTGTGAGGAAAAAGTTGTTTTGATGCATGTATGTGCAGAGTCTGTGTGGGGAGTCGTGTGTTGTTTAGTCATGTGCTTGAGTCATGTGGGGGGGGGGTTTGTTTCAGTCATGTGTGTGCATTTAGGGAAGTTGTTTGAGACATGTGTGTGGGGAAGTTGCTTGAGTCGTGTGTGGGAGAAAGAGTCATGTTTCTGCGAAGGTTGTTTTGAGTCATGTGTGTGTGGGGGGAAGTTGTTTGAGTCATGTGTGTGTGTGTGTGTGGGGTGGGGTGTTTGAGTCATGTGTGTGTGGGGGGGGGGGGTGTTGTTTGAGTCATGTGTGTGGGGGAAAGTTGCTTGAGTCGTGTGTGGGGGAAAGAGTCATGTGTCTGCGAAAGTTGTTTGAGCCATGTGTGGGGAGAAAGTTGTTTGAGTCATGTGAGCAATGAAAGTTGTTTGTGTCATGTGTGCAAGGAAAATTATTTGAGTCATTCATCTGGGAAAGTTGTTTGATTCATATGCATGAGGAAGTTGTTCGAGTCATGTGTATGGAGGCGTTGTTCGAGTCATGTGTGTTGGGAAGTTATTCGAGTCATGCCTTTGGGAAAGTTGTTTGAGTCATACGTTTGGGAAAAATGTTTGATTCATGTGTATCAGGAAGTTGTTTGAGTCATGTGTGTGAGGGAGTTGTTTACCTTTCATGTGTTGGGAGGCTGTATTAGTCACATTTTCTTAAGTCCCAAAATCTGAAAGCAAACGTAAACTGCTGTAAGCTCATGGTGTGTAGACCACAGCATCATGGAAGGTGGACCCCTTTCTCTCTCTTTCATCATCATCTGCCCTGGCCACAAAATCCTTTCCAGTCATAGAATCTCAGTTTTCCTTATCTGAGCATGCAAGGGGTAAATTGAAGTTATAATGGGGATATATGTCTGGAACGTTCATATAATAGAAAGAAACGTGTGGTCTGCTTCATTCTTCAGACCACCGTATGTACATTTAATGCCATTAATATTCAAAACACTTTACCCACGCAAACTTTAACTCAACGCAAAATGGTGGGACGTGAACACTCACGGTTGATAAAGTAGAAACGACATAGCCTTTGATATATACGTTCTAGACATTTGTTTCGGTGAAGTCCGAGACAAGCTTCAGTTTACTGCGTAAGAGCTCGCATGTTCAAAGCAATTTAATTAATACATGCCTCGAACGCACTAACTTCAAGGAATCTTCAGAGAACAGAGTGCATGCGAGAAAACCATTCACAAAATCAGATTCCTGAAATTGAAGGTCAGCGTTCGTATTTTTCTTTTCTTCTTAGCTCATAAACTTACACGATAATATTTTCTCTGGCTCGAAGTAAAGTTTTTTTTTTTAAAACATGTCCTACGAAAAAACATGTTTTTCTGTACTGACGTGGGATACTTTGTTTGAAGAATCTGCAATGAAGATGGATTCTGTAGTCCTTTTATATGCTTTTACGTTGTGTGTGTGTGTGTGTGTGTGTGTGTGTGTGTGTGTGTGTGTGTGTGTGTGTGTGTGTGTGTGTGTGTGTGAGTGAGTGAGAGAGAGTGTAGAGAGAGAGTGAGTGAGAGGATGTGTGTGTGAGAGAGAGAGAGAGAGAGAGAGACTCGAGAGAGAGAGAGAGAGAGAGAGAGATTCGCGTGTACGTGCACGTCCCCTGACTACGTTTTTAAGCACGACTCTGCCCTTCAGACAACGAAGTAAGACATCCCGCTTGACGTTCTGGGACAACCCCTGACGTCACGCAGCCGGCCAAATGGAACTAGCAGTCTGCCCTTTGTTTCTCCACAACGTTCATTTATATATATAGCTGCAATTTCATTATTCCATAATGGCTTCTCATACTATTTCAGAAACTATGCTGTCATAAGCACTAGTTTTGCCTGCAATGTTATTCATGCTCTGAGTTTTTAGCTGGGCGAGCATCGAACCGGCTGGAGTGCCGTAACAGCCTTGGTACCTTGACAAAACACAGGCAGCGGTCGAACAGGGACTTTTGTTTCCAGTTTGGTGGACGGCCTCCCTGTCTGCAATGTTGATGGTGGAACAGAGACATTGAGATCCATTATCTACGCTCGGTGATGTTGACACGTCCATTAGACTCTCTCTCTCTCTCTCTCTCTCTCTCTCTCTCTCTCTCTCTCTCTCTCCCCCCCCCCCCCCCCCCCCCCCCCCCCCCCCCCCCCCCCCCCCCCCCCCCCCCCCCCCCCCCCCCGTTTTTTTTTCTTCTGTTTTTCTGACTCTGCTTGCTTCCAGTGTTTCCTCTATTGTTCTTAGGATGTAGTGTTAATTTCATATTAGCTCATTTCCACATGCATTACTGGATTCATACCCCATGAAGAGAGACAGACAGACAGACAGACAGAGATTCAGATTCAGTTGTATTACTCATATATAGCCATTGTCCCTGATGGGGAGTAATTAGACAATCATTTCACAAAGGGTTTTTCTACATACAAATTATAAGGTTAAAGATAGTGTTTTTTACGAGATAGCAACGTGACGCAGCTAAAACGCTTTTTACAAGAACATTGATGGATTTCTTATAGTTCTTTCGTGTTTACATGCCAAAAGTAACTTAGTCCAAACAGATTTGGAAATTTACGAAATTGTGCAGGAATTTATTGTTGTCTTAAGCTACTTAGTGCTGGACAACATAAAATAAAATGGACCCTATTCTCTATACTGTTTTCACACAGTGGGCAGAGTAGGTCTTGTCATTATGGAATCGATGTTAGAAGTAATGCCCAGCGATTTCTGAGACGCCAAGTCTGAACCTAGTCAATACAATTTTCAACGTCTACCTGAATTAGTAACAGATGAGTTTTCACATCAGGAACTGTACAAAACATTCTGTACACACTAAATCCATCACTATTCTTAATATGAAAATCCCATTCCTGCCACCTATATAAATTAATCTTTCCTTAAAATCATGAAAGAAAGCATTTATTTCTTCTATACTTTATTTGTGCAAACAAAGCCATATCCAAACACGCGCAGCTTACAACGAATATTTTATAGCCCAACTTCTTATATCACGTGAATCGAGCAGCATCCTATAGGATTTACATGGTAGTATTGACTCATTTATTCGAGTTAGTTTTAGCCAAAATCGAATACATTTGACTATTGAATCAATATATATTGTATACTGATTCATTTCCCCATATATTAGATCGTTTGGTGTTCTCATTTCAACTCCTGAAAGTTTTTTAAGGGCAAACATTTATTTTTCAGAATGTTGAGCAGCATTATCTAAACCCATTAACTCAGCCCCATACTGAACCATTAGCTGCTTTGTGTGTTAAATAGCTTTAGAAATAAACTAAGAGAATTACATTTCTGTTAAGACAGTTTCTGTAGATTATACAACAAAGCACTCTTAGCTCTGCACACGAAATCTGGCCCAGCAGCTTTCTTAGCCCTTATTCTATGCATTAATAATATAACCTCGTCTTTTGATATAGGTCGATTCATTGAATTAAATTTCTCTCCTCGTTCATTTAAATCATCATGCGCGTCTTCATCATTTGTTCTTAACAATTATCTCCTCTTTCGAGCAAAATTTTGAAGTCGTTATCTTATTAAAAGGCTGTTTTCTTCTACAGGAGATCTTTTTAACATGCCCTAGAAATCCTTCTGATTATGTACAGAAGTAAGTAACTTCTCAGTGAAGAACTCATTATATTCTTTTTCTTTTCTTCTTAACAGATTTTATATCTCTTCTTGCTCTGCAGTTGGCATCACTATCTACTCGTTTTTTTTGGAAGTCAGAAATACCTAAAGTAATTTCTTAGTATTTGCTT
>JADBJO010002779.1:95000-110000 GCA_016801955.1 Conus betulinus | reverse complement strand
TAGTAGTTGGTTTGTTGTTGTTGTTATTTATTTGTTTCCTGCTTGTACGTCTAAATGGAAGACCTTTTCGTCGAAAGTCGACTCCTGTATTTTTCGCCTTGGCTTAAGGCTGTGTCAGGCCAATTGACATAGGCTAGAACACCAAGGCCACATCAAAATGCTGTTATGCTCTGCATAGTTATGCGGGGATGGTCTTCAGTTGTGACAAAGCTCCTAGCATAACATTATCAGTCTCCAAAATCCCCCGAAGTCGGAGTGTGGCTGCCCATGTGGCGGGGTAATCAAAAACTGTCACATACGTAATGTTCTCATCCCCAGCTGATGCATTTGTACCATAGTGTTCAAATGCTTCGGCTGTTTGGATGATCCCTGGAGTCTGTTAGCCAGCATACGACAATAACAACAACAACAACACCAACGACTCGTGTAGTTTATTTTGATATTTCACGCTTTGTTTTGTGTGTTTATTTTAAACTTTGTTTTCCGTGTTTATTCACTTTGGTTTTTTGTGTTTGTTTTTTTACTTTATGTTTTGTGTGTTCATTTTACGCTTTATTTTCCCGTGTTTATTTTACAATTCTGTTTTTGTGTGTTTCTTTTACACTTTGGTTTGCGTATTTATTTTACACTTTGTTTTGTGTGTTTATTTTACACTTTGTTTTGTGTATTTATTTGTATTTTGGTTTATTTTCCAAGAACGCTGCAGCCTATTTCATTTTCTTGTGTGCTGTTAAGTCTTTGTACTCAGATGCCATTATGCAGTCCGTGTGATTTTCTTGTGTTCTATTTAGTGTTTCTACACAGACACCATCGTGCAGTCGGTGTTATTTTCTTGTGTGCTGCTTAGTATTTCTAAACAAACACCATCATGCAGTCTGTGTCATTTTCTTATCTGCTGTGTAGCGTTTGTGCACAGACACAGTCATCCGTTCTAAATGCAGGGTGACAGTACAGAGAGAAACGTTGATCTATGATCAAATCAAAAGTTACTTCTACAGAGAAAGAAATGATAAGGGAAAAATTCTCACTGCTTAGACAGGAGTCACGTGACAGGGAGTAGTAGTAGCCCGGGCTACAGAGACAGGAGCCGGCAAAACACTCCCTTGGAGGGTCCCCACACTGTGAGTCATTGCTGCACGGCTTCTCCAGCCAGGCTGCACAGAGATGACATCACCTATATCACCATCATCACCACCGTCACCATCGTCACCATATCCCTTCAAAAAACATTGTGTTTTTTTTGTTATGCGGCAACCAATGATGGAATCTCACACAGCAGTGTGTAATCCAGCCTGTGTCAACTGGTAGTGCGCACGGGGGTCTTGGTGACCTCGTTACCGCGCGGGATAAAAAGTGCAAAGTTGCGTTAACTGTGCCTGTTTTGCATCAAGCTTGCTGGCGACACAAGATGTGTAAAATGAAAAATCTTTTTTCCCCGTGCAAGAGCAGTCTCTCAAGTGAGTTTATGCCCCTTCTTTTGGCTGTTTAAGCGCGGGGTTGGTTACTGTCAGCCCTTTTCTCACCATGCCACCACGAAGAAAACTTAGCACCTTTGACAAAACCAGGGCGATTGCGTGGATACAAGATGGCATTGCAAAGGCTGAAGTGGCGCGACGACTTGGTGTGCATCATTCAGTTATTGTTAGACTGAATCAGCGTTTTAGGGCGACCAACAGCGTTGAAGAGAGGCCACGGTCAGGTCGGCTAGGCAGACTACTCCCAGAGAAGATCGTTTCATCGAGAGGCAGGCCCTATTGCAGCGGGATACCACTTCCACCAGCATCCAAAGGCAGCTTCGTATGGCAAATAACACCATCTCAGCCCGTCAAGCCATACGAAACCGTCTTCACCACTTCGGCTCAGATCACGTCGCCCAGCTGTTCGACCACGACTGCTAGCAGCCCATAGGCTGGCTCGCCGAGCTTTCTGCCATCGTCATGTGAGATGGAACCAACAACAGTGGTCCAGGTCCTCTTTTCAGATGAGTCGCGGTTTAGTCTTGAACACAATGACGGCCGAACTAGAGTTTGGAGGCGTGTTGGTGAACGTTACATTGATGCAGCTGTTCTCCAGACAGGGGCCTTTGGGGGAGGATCTGTTATGGTATGGGGTGCCTCAGCCTCCACCACAAGACACCACTCTACCATATTGATGGAAACCTCACAGGCATCCGCTATCGGGATGAAATCCTGGCGCCTTTCGTTGTTCCGACCATGCAACGGATAGGACCCATGGCAGTCTTGCAAGACGACAATGCTCGGCCACATAGGGCCCGGGTGGCCGAAAACTTCATTGTGCAGGCCGGCATCAACAGGATGATCTTCCCGGCGTATAGTCCCGACCTCAATCCCATCGAGCATATGTGGGATGAGTTGGGGAGACGTGTGAAGGAGAACCATCCACCTCCCAGAGACCGCCAGGATCTCTTCCAAATGCTGCAACTGGAATGGCAGAGAATCCCCAGAGGGTCATCAGAACACTGGTCAACTCGATGAGGAGTCGCTGCGTGGAATGTCTCGCCAATGGCGGTGGCCACACCCACTATTGAAATGATTTTGTGAACTGAACAGATTTTGCGAACTTTGATTTCGACCCATCCTCTGTTTAATTGTCTGTAAATCAACAACCGTTCATTCGATCCCAATGAAATTCAATGTACGTTGGAACAAGAAGATAATGAATTAAATCTGTTCCCATTTCAAAATCGTGGCTTTTATATTTTGGAAATTATGCGGGTACATGTAAACTGTGCTTTAACTTTATGTGACTAGTATATATATAATAAATTCCAAGGATAAGTAACCAAGCACCATTTCAGCAACTTACAGAGCAGTTTGGTGTTGCAATGACTGCAAGAAATATTCAATTATAAACAAAGCTTGCTCTTATGTCTTAGATTGCAGAAATAGGAGGAGATAAGCATTCATATCTGCAGTGGTTGATAATTCTGCCTAACTAACAGTATGTGTTTGAGAGGGTGAATGGGGAATAATAAGTGCTTCTCAAAATGAGCCTTCAGCAAGCTTATAGTCTCCAAGGGGAAGACAATCTCCAATGGGGAGGAAAGTCACTAACATATAACTCCTGATCAGATACCGGTATTTCGAAACCTGATTGTTTCTCGTCAGTAACCGCGGAAAGTGGTAACTTGACTCCTCTGCCTTTTCGGTTTTAAGAAGAATGCTATCCCAGAAAAAGGCTGGTGGTGTGCAATACCGTAGTATGTTTGCTGAGTTTTCAAAAATCAACCATAGGTGCCACCTAAGAAGCAAAAGAAATCATAAAAGAGCAAAACAAGCTACATGTTCTTGTGAAAAGTAGAAAATATTTTTTAAAAATAACCTCTTAAGACACAAGTGCTGAGGGCCAGTTCTTGGAATGAATCCACAAGGGACTAAATTATAATAGACTAATAAATTCCAAGGATAAGTTACCAAACACCATTTCAGCAACTTACAGAGTAGCTTGGTGTTGCAATGACTGCAAGAAATATTCAATTATAAACAAAGCTTGCTCTTATGTCTTAGATTGAAGAAACAGTTGAAATAATTGAATATTTTTTGCAGTCATTGCAACACCAAGCCGCTCTGTAAGTTGCTGAAATGGTGCTTCGTGTTCGTATGAGTCTTTCAGATGTTTTCACATCTTTTAATTGCCTGTTTTCCTTATTTTTTCTCCTCTCCGTGTATAATTCCTTGTCGTTTCTGTTAATTTTTGTTGTTGTTGTTGTTGTTGTTGTTGCTGCTGTTGCTGTTGTTGTTGTTGTTGTTGTTTGGGTCATGTGCGTTTTTGTTATTTAATTTGAAACGTCAAGCAACAAAGAAAGATGGGGAGTGATTAACAAACCTGAATCCTGTAGAGTCCAGACAGAGACAGTGGGATCCATGATGACGACGGTGGACTCATTGCTCGCGGCACCATGACCCCGGCACATCACGGAGGAGGAAGCGTCAGAAGACAGGGACCACACGGCCACAAACTGGCACAGAGACGTGCTCTTACACAGGGCGGCGCAGTGAATGGTCGACATGGCTTTTGTTTCAAACAGCACACTTCCCACAGCACTTTCCTCAGAGGGATGCAAGTAGCCAAACACTTGGGTAAAGGCTAGTTTCCCTTCTGTGAAGGTCAGAACTAAACTACATAGTAAGCAGGGACTGAAGGCCCAGAATTTCATTTCGAATGAAAGTGAGGTGTTTATCACTGCTTTGACATGGAGACTTCAGCGATCAAATGCTGCTTTGCCTTTGTTTCTGAGAGGCAGTGAATGTGTATGAAAACCACTTTCGCGCTCAAGTCCTGGTTGAGTTTTTACAGACCTGTGCCGCACATTTTACTTTGAACTCGCATGCAAACAGGTAACGGTAATAGACCATTGCCCAATGGCAATGCTTTCAGCTGTCGGGACTCTATGTTCCTTTTGGGTGAGCAATTTGTTATGCAAATGGAGTCCACATAGCAACAGAGCTCAAACATTCAGCACGTCAAGTAGAAATGATCGTTATACCATGGTTCTGAAAACAGATGTGTTTGACGTCCTCTGCAGGAACTTGCTGTTGTTGACATCAGTTATTACATAAACACCTTTCTCTTTTTTTTTTTAAACATCATAGTAAATGGACAGATGTTTATTTTTGCATTGAAAGTCATGGTTTTGGGGATGAAGACATACTGCTCACAGCAGACCCGGACAAAGAAACATATGTAGGTCGGCACTGGAGTGGATGAAGTGTTACTAAATACGAACAAAATCATCGCATCAGTTTATACGATGTGGGTAATTTAATTGCCGCCTGTCGTTTGGTTCATAAAAGGAGTCCACACTTTAAAAAACTTTTTTGTGCAAAGAAAACAGTATCAATTTTGCATGTTAGGTCCATGGATCTTCTTGGCATGATAAGATACGATTTCATTTGCAGTTTTACAAAGAAAAAGCTGTAAGCGTATTTGGACTTGAAGTTGCATACTAGTTTTTAAAAATCATTTTCATGTTAGTATAAGGAATGATGAAATCACAGTTTCAAAGAGGAATTAGTGTAAAGAAATATCTACCCTTCATGGAATCTTTTGGAAAGTATTCTGGGAAACTAAAGATAAAGTTTTGTTGGCAGTGTGAACCGCGTTAAGGTCGTGCAGGTCGTTCCAGTTATATAGTTTGCGAGTCTGAGTTTTATGTGTTTGAGTCATATTTGTTAGGAGGCTATTTGAGTCACATGTGTAGCGAAATTGAGTTATGTGTGAGGCGAAGTTGTTGGAGTCGTATGTTTTTCAGCTATGTGTTTAGGGAAGCTGTTTAAGTTATTTGTATAGGGAAATTAATTGAGTCATGCGAGTGGGGAAATTGATCAAGTAATGTTTATGGGCAAGTTGTTTGAGTCATGTTTATGGGAAAGTGTTTGAATCATGTGTATGGGGAAGTTCTTTGAGTCACGTTATGGGGAAGTTATTTGAGTCATGCCTATGGGGACGTTGCTTGAATCATGTGCATGGGGAGTTGTTTGAGTCAAGTTTAAGGGGAAAAGTTGTTTGAGTCAAGGTTATTAGAAAGTGTTTGAGTCATGTGTATGGGGGAGTTGTCTGAGTCAGAGTCAAGGTTGTGGGAAGTTGTTTGAGTCATATGTTTGGGGATACTGGGGGTCAAGTGTGAAAGCAAGTTGTTTTTGAGTCATGTGTGAGAGGAGAAACTGTTTAACTCTATTGTGTCGGAAGCCTGTATTAGTCGTACCTCCCATGGGGTGTTTGACTCAGATGTGTGGGGAAGCTATTTGACTCATGGGTGTGGGGAGTCTGCTCAAGTCATACATGTGGGCAGGTTGTCCGAGTCATATGTGTCTGGAGGCTGTTTGAGTCAAATGTGTCGGGAGGATCTCTCTCTCTCTCTCTCTCTCTCACTCACACACACACACACACACACACTCTCTCTCTCTCTCTCTCTCTCTCTCTCACACACACACACACACACACACACACACACACACTCTCACTCTCTCTCTCTCTCTCTCTCTCTCTCTCTCTCTCTCTCTCTCTCTCTCTCTCTCTCTCTCTCTCTCTCTCTCTCTCTCTCACACACACACACACACACACACACACACACACACACACACACACACACACTTTCTTTTAATTGTATGTAACGTGTAAGCAGACGTTCGTGCGTTTTTTTCGTTCTTTTTATTGTATGTTATGCGTGAGCAGCAGTACACATACATTTTTTTTACCGCATGCCACAAAACTTGGAGGCAGATAAAACAGACAAATGAGGGTACAGCTAAAACAAGCAAAGACAACAGACTGTTTTCTGTGATGACCAGCAAGTCCAAGAAGAACCAGAGAGGTTAAAAACGAGCTGACGCCATAAAACAGTAGGCTGATTCTACGTGGTGGTCAGTCCTGACAAGCTGAAGAGCCTGTTACTGTGGCTGCTGTTCGTCACTACATCGGAGTGCGACAGGGCCACGCTGCCACTGTCCGCATGACCAATGCAATGCTTGGAACATAGTCCGTCTCTTCCACGGAAAAGTTTGGAAGAGGAAACATAGAAACGCTTCAGACTGGGACATAGTATGCATGCAGCAAGATACGTGTATGGGCTTGGTTATTTTTGTGCTCCCTACAGGCGGGCGGGCGTGGCGTAATTTGCGTGTGAGTGCGTGTGAGTGCCTGTGAATATTGTGAGCACTGGTTTGATTAATCAGGGGAAGTGAAACAGGCTTAACAGCACGAGACGATTTGGATATGTATGCCCGCCTGATTAAGAATGCGCGTGTATTTGTGTGAACATGACAGAATGCCAGAAAAAGGAGGGGAGGGGCGGGGACGGGGAAAAGAGAGAGGGGAGTAGGTGGGTTCTCTGAACTGGAAAAAATATCCGTTACTGTTGATTTTGCAAAAGTACTGATTCAGGAATGAAAATTCAAACGATATCATGCAAACTTTTTTTCCCTTTCAGTTTGTTGATTTTTGTCTTTTTAGACTATAACACTCATATACTTGCCACAAACCTTAAGAAAACTTCTCCATCACAGGAAATAGCATATCTTAGTCTGCTGATGTACAGTCTGTTATAAACACTAGATCATGGGACCTTCGACAATACACCCCACTAGTACCATATCACCAAGCAAGGCTAAGATAATAGAATGTCTACAATGCAGTGTGTGTATCATATCGTTAGTCAGATTTACACAGGTCTTCATTTTGTTCCTTGAATGATTCTCCAAGGGATATAACGTCCATAGTGTCTGGTATCACACTGCTTTTGATCCACCTTAAATAACGGTCACAATCCTCTTTTAAAAATACTAATGATTGCCAGGACGCGTTTGGATCTCTTTATTTACTTACTCTTCCTGTACCTGCGCTTTGTCTGCCCTTTCTTTTTGATGTACTGCAGTACTGCAGCAATAAACTGATCCTCGTGTCTGGTGGCCACAGTCAGAGGGGTGTCCCCGTGTTTATCTATCAGCGCGTTGATGTCCGCTTTGTTCTCCCACCAGAACGCGCACGATTGGAAAGTGGCCTCTCTCACAGGCGATGAACAAAGGTGTGCGACCTTCACCGTCGGTGGCGTTTATCCGTGCGTTGGAACTGACAAGCATGATCACAATGTCGTGAGAATTTGTGTCCACCGCCCAGTGCAAAGGACTCCTTCCACCATGGTCAGCAATGTTGACGTCTGCCTGACGCTCCAGCAACGCCTTGACCACGTCTGAACTGCCGTGCTGACAGGCCTTGAGTAGAGGTGTGTGGCCATTCAGATCCCTGACATTCAAGTCTGTCATGTTGTTCACCAGCAGACAAGTGATGCTGGGAACTGACGCCGGGGATGGCCACGTGGAGAGGGGTGGTGTGGTTCTTAGGATTGACAAAGTTGACGTCGGCTCCGTGATTGATCAGTATCTTGATCAGCTCCTCCCGACCAGACTGACAGGCAACGTGCAGGGCAGTGCAGCCAAAGTCAGAGACATGGTCAATGCGACAGCCAGAGCCTGTCCACAGGAGCTGCATCACGGTATCAGTCATGTTATTCAAACATGACAGGTGTAAAGGGCTCCTGTTTCTTGCATCCCCGATGTTGACGTCAACCTTATGCCAGATTAGAGCTCCAGCGATCGATCTCTGAGATCTTGAACAAGCCAAGCAAAGTGCTGTTCTTCCAGACTTATCTTTGGCGTTGAAATCGATGGCATCATGTAGTAAGAGTTGCGTTACAATGGCAAACCATCCACGTGCGCAAGCGATGTGAAGGGGTGTGTCACCATTCCTGTCGGCGATGTTCACATCGGCCCATCTTGTTTGAGCATAACAACAATGTCTTCAAAGCCTTTATCACAGGCCATGAATAAAGCTGTTCGTCCTTTCCTGTCCACTAGGTCGACATCAATGTCTTCGAGCTCTAGGAGCTTCTTCACGATGGTTTCCCTCCTGCTCAGGACAGCCTTGTGGAGTACAGTCTGGCCTTTGACGTTTCTCACGTTGATGTCCACTTTGGCAGTGATCACATGACTTAAGATTGTGTCACAGCAGTTCTCGAAAGCTTCGTGGATGGGAGTGTCACCGGCGTCATTGACCACGTTGACACAGGCTCCGCTGGCGATCAGGGCGTGAATGGCGTCGTGGTGGTTAGCACGGATGGCCTTGTGTAGAGCTGTGTCGCCGTCATCGTCCACAGTGTCCACGTCGACTTTAGCTGGTTCCGTGAGGGCATGGAAGGCATCCACGAAGTCAGACTCCGTGGCCCAGTGAAGGGGAGGTTTTTTGTGTAACGTGTACAGCTGGGTCAGATGAGCTGCTGGAGAAGCAGGGTGATGACATTCCGGTGGCCGTTCAAAATAGCCCAGTCTAACGCTCCTTTGCCTGCACTGTCCAGAAGATACACATAGGCCCCATACAGCAGAAGCTGTCTGACAATAAGTCATCACCATGCTTGCAGGCTTCGATCAGGGGTGTGGATTCACTTTGGTTCCGGACGTTGACGTCAGCTTGTTCTCTGACCAGGAGATCTACAATGGCAACACGGCCGTGACGGCACGCCACGTGGAGAGGCGAATCACCTACCTTATTCACTCCATTCACATCAGCTTGATGCCTGATCAGCTCCCGAACGATGTCAAGGTGGTCCTTCTTCACAGCCACGTGGAGTGGTGTGTTACCACCACAATCCTTAGCGTTCCTATCCACGTCCACAGCCTTTTGAAGAAGCAGTGTGACGATGTGTGTGTGGCCAGATTTCACCGCCCAGTGGAGAGGCGTTTTCCCAGATCCTGTAGGCTGATTGACGTCAGTTTCAGGATGTTTCAGAAGGTTCTTGATGACGTCTTGATGTCCGTTGATAATTGCCCAGACCAAAGGACCACGGCCTAGTTTGTCGACCTGATTGACCTTGGCGCCCTGACGCAGGAGAATGCTGATCACCTCAGCCTGGTTACATTTGCATGCTTCGGCCAGAGGCGTGGCTCCTTCGTCTGTGCAGGCGTTCACGTCAGCGTGCCGTTCAGTCAGGTGGCTGACGACCTCCACACATGGCCCCGGGATGACGCCGCATGGAGTCCGGTTCTTCCCAAAATGTCTGCTTCATTCACGTCCATCCCTTTACAGTCAGTGCAAATTCTCACAGCCTCCTTCTTGCCTTGGCTACAGAAGTTCACTAAGGGCACCTCCGAAGATCTGGCGTGTAATGGCCTGTGCCGAGATCCTTCCACAGTGGGTAATGACGCCATCCTGAAATAAAACGCACGAGGGTGTATTAAATAAAGCGTAGGACACAAATGCACTGACATGGTTTAGCCTTGGACTGCAGGGGAAACATTGCACATTAAATGTAACACAGCCTTGAAAGACCTCCTGCAGTGTTGACCTGAAATTATGACCTCTGCCTTTCTTTTTTATAATTATGTGCTCTAAAACAGACTCCCGAGGTTTGATTTTAGTATCACTAGACCTACAAGTCTAATGGTCACTGACGTTTGATTGTGAAGTTGTACAAGATCGGAAGGATCGGGTGCTTGAGAGGTCTTCACCTGCCGATTTTAGAAACCCATTTCTGTCATGGTTGCCGAATGGAATATTTAATCCTGGGACCGGCACTGCCATGAAGAAGAAACGGAAAACTGATCAACACAGTGAAAAAATAACGATTCCAAACTTCCAGCGCAATGATCACGCAATTTCCACACACTGATGGAAGCTGGTGACATGGTCGTGACTGGAAATAATTGTACTTGTCGAAAGATTTGAACTGCATTTCTTCTTATCCTCCTCCTCCTCCTCCTCCTCCTTATCATTACTATTACTATTATCATTATTATTGTTGTTATCATTATTATCATTATGATTGTTATTATCATTGTCATTATTATTGATATTATTGTTATTGTTATCTTTATCATCATTATTATTGTTGTTGTTGTTGTTGCTATAAGGAGTACCTATATTGGACGTGGCTTCGATTTAGGACCAAGCTCTCAGAGCTCTGCAATCCACATTCTCAATCACACAACGGTCTGCCTACATGAGCAGAGCTGATTGAAAAGTCGCCTGCTAACACTACATCGTTTCCCGTGCCGTTCACTCGACTATCAGTCATTCAGGTATTTTCTCATTCTTTCGATTTTTCTACGAGAGTACTTGCTATACTCGCTATTCGAAGTTACCTCCCAAGTCGGCTGGTGTGGGTGGCCATCTTGTTATGAAATATAAGACGTCTAGAATGAAAGCCATGCTGCTTTGTTGTTCGAAATTCTTTAGTGTATGTCGTGCTTAACCCTGTGTTTGGCCATTGCATCTATGGCAGAGGCTCAAAGTTATCGCATAAATAGTGTTTTAAATCATGCCACGCCATACGCCAGAAGAACACGCCACCGCCAGTGATCATCTGCATGCTGGTCAGACACAAGATCAAGTTGCTAGGGGACTTCAACGTGGCGCCGAAAACTGTTAGCAGGTTCTAGCGCAGATTGCAACTGATCAACGATAGGTCTCGGACGGGAAGACCAAGGGTCACAATTTCAGCCCTGGATCGCAATGTCCGGCTTCACCAACTTCGGGGTCGCTTCTTGTCTGGCCCGCCAACTGCTCATGACCTGCCTGGACGACGATGTGTCTCGGAACAAACCCATTCGAAATCACCCCATGAAATATGACTTACTCGCTCAACGACCTGTCCGGGACTCGCTCAACGACCTGTCCGGGGCTCGCTCAACGACCTGTCCGGGCTCGCTCAACGACCCGTCCGGGGCTTGCTCAACGACCTGTCCGGGGCTCGCTCAACGACTTGTCCGGGGCTCTCAACGACCTGTCCGAGGTTCGCTCAACGACCTGTCCGGGACTCGCAACGACCTGTCCGGGGCTTGCTCAACGACCTGTCCGGGGCTCGCTCAACGACCCGTCCGTGGCTCGCTCAACGACCCGTCCATGTCGGACTTGTCTGGGGCTTGCTCAACGACCTGTCCGGGGCTTGCTCAACGACCTGTCCGGGGCTCGCTCAACGACCTGTCCGGGGCTTGCTCAACGACCTGTCCGGGGCTGGACCTGTCCGGGGCTTGCTCAACGACCTGTCCGGGCTCGCTCAACGACGACCGGGTCGCTCAGCGACCTGTCCGGGGCAGTACTGATCCCATAGAACCGTCATGAAAAAAATACGTGGGGCAGCTGAATACAGTGCTTAGAACATGCAAAAATGGCGACACGTGGGATGTTTCGACGAGTCTCGATTCCTTCTGCTGAGCCACGCCGGATGAAGGCGCGTCTATTTGAAGTCTAAATGAACGCATTGCTCCAGCCCGCGCCCATCAAGCACATTCACACGGAGATGAAATTATGATGATATGGAAACATGAGTCATTTGTCTGAATTCGCTAAGTGGAGAACATGTTGCAGCCTCACGCTTTTCCTCTCCTGGTAAATTCCAGGGCTCTTTTCCAGCAGGACAACACATCATCACAACTGACACGACACAGTTCCCGGCAGACAACATTATCAACACACTCTCACGGCCCTTGAGATCACCTGAACTTAACCCCAGGTGGCATTTGTGGAAGGTTTTGGACAGACACATCAGAAAAGGAGAGTAGACAGCCCTGTAAACTGCGTCAACGTCTGACGCCCTACAAAGGGAGTGGACAGTAATTTCCAGCTGACACCGTCTGCAGCCTCGACCAGTCCATGCCCAGAAGAGACAGGCAGTGTTCGGTGTCAGAGAGGATCACATGCACTACTGAATTTGACAGCCAGCAACTCGAAACGTCATTCATTTGATTTTTTTTTTCAAACAAAGTGCGAATGATATTTGTGCTTTTGATTTCTGCTGAGCACGATCGTTTTGTGTTTTGAATGTTCATTTTCGTCTGTTTAATGTTGTGAATAATTTAGAAGTCAAAACGGACGGCGCATGTGTTTTTCTTTACCGTATATTAGCAAACTAAAAACAATTCCCTGGCTAATAAATCTTTCCCGCTGTAGTAAGTCCATTAAAAACAAAGTTAGCACTGTGTTCCGAGTGTACAGCAAAATGAAGGGCAAATTTAAGGCCTATTTATTTATCCATTTTTGACGATTTTGAGAGTTTACCCGGAGACGAATATCTGCAGGCACATGGCAGTCTATGCAAACACTGCAGATGTATCATTTTACATGTATATTGGTGGTATCATATATTTGTGTGGTCAGATTTCCGGTCCATATTATATACAAATTTCCCATCCGTATTATAAAAAACTATTTCACTTCCGCGGAGGGGGGGGGGGGGGGGGGGGGGGTGACCTCGCCTCTCGCAAAAACCAGTGCCTGGTCAGCTGCGTTAAAGACCTGAGAGAGCAGATTTTTTTATGTGTCAAATAATTTGTAACGACTTAAGCTTGTGACTTGGTATGACTTGACTATGGTCACACCTTCCTACACCAAAATCTTGTAATCTTTATGGCACTATGACGACAAATGAACTCACATTTCAAAGCGTTGTCATTTTCATTAAAAAGTTTCGAACCCACGAGACACCAACACCACTATTTTAAGCAACTTGTTTTCCTACATAGTGTCAGAAATGAGTTGCCAGTAAGGCTGTAGTTATCAAACTGATATCGATATGGGCAACACTCCCAGCCACTCACCCCCTCCCACTCTCCAAAACTGAAAAATAAAACCCAAATTGTTTAAATGGCAGAATGTCTCCCTTTCTTCCCTGCTACTGTCCAAAGTAGGAGACTTTTTTTTAATCATCCTCATTCACAGCGGGTCACTTGAAAGATGCTATCGTTTCTTTCCCTACACGTTTCAAGTTTCGAGGAGAAAGAGAGTGGCAGAGGGAAGGAGGACAGAGGCTTCAACGTACCCTCTTTCTACACGTACGTAATACAAACAAAATTATTGTTTCGAAAGATTCTCTCCGTCGTATATCAAGGCTTTCGTGCTGAAGAAATTATTAGAATGCTCTAACATAATGAGGAAACGTAAAATCTGTTCGGGTTTTTTTTTTTTTTTAGCTTAATTATCTTTGCGGAAAGAAGCATTCGTGGTGGCGGGGTACGAAAGGAAATTGTTCTGACGTTTCCTTCCACGGAATTTTTTTTTTCGTAACAACCCCGCCCACGCACTCCATCCCCCTTCTCTACTGTCTCCCCGTCCTAGACGGAAAATGTTTTTTTTTTTTTTTTTCCCGAATCACGCATTTTCTTAAAGTGATGTATAACTGCAGAACATATTGCTAACACTTTGATATGACATGCAAGGCCATTAGATCTCAAGAAATCAGCCTCGATGTTGCTCAAAGATGGCTCCGAGGGTGAGGGTGGTATGACAGGGGAACCTGTCCAGAATCAGTACGGACAGGAGGAAGAGGTGTGTGGGTGGCTGGGGGGGGGGGGGGGGGGGGGGGGGGGCAAAACAAAGTTTTATCTATTTTCGAAAAAGGAATTGGACAGCAGGGAAGGGGATGGTGGTGCTGTAGATATGGAGTAGGGCTCGGTGGGATTTTTGCAAAAGATTCTCATTACTGTTTGTCAGGAAATGAAGCTCTAGCTTATGTCGGGACTTAACTGGTGTTGAACGGATATCCTGGATATACGGAAGAATTTTCAAAACAAAAAAAAAAGAAATTAGGATTAATGTTGCATCTAAGAAATGGCATAAGCGTTGGTAAACTTTCAATCGTAATCTCTGGTGTGAGGAAGTTTAATATGAAAAAAGGCAACAAAAAAAATCGCTATTCTGCGTATGAGATACACAGGAACTTATTACTTTTCATTTGCTGTCCATATCATTAACTCTAGTAGAGCTTAAGCAATAACAATCCTTTACAAAATGCGAATCGCCTCAAACGGCTGTCAACCTTATTTATTTACATGTACGTGTAAGGCAAACTATCAGGGACCGTGTTAAGGTCGGTTCCTTCACATGTTCTTACCGTAGCTAATGCAAACTATGGAGATAAAGACAGGGGCACGGGGGGGAATCCAACATACAGTTCAGAAAGATGACTCACCCACCGGCGGTAATGGTGTGTAACAGTGGAATCAGACACAAGACACAGCAATGGAGTGAGAGCTGTTTTGACCGTTCACCGGTAGTGTGACAGAGTGAACTCTTATCTCACCTTTGGCTTCCCTCGTGCTACAAGACTGTCAAGCCCTATAAAAAATTCTCTTTTAAGTCGACGCCTATAGGCTTCAGTTTAATGTCGCGAAAATTCGTGTTTGAATCTGTGATTCTTGACGCGAAAGAAATAATTGTCCTGAATCCAAATGCACGTCTGTAGGTGATGCAAAGTGTCGGCAATTCCACCATTATCTTTAGCCATTAAATGGTCAAGATTCTTTATCCTGATGGAAACTGGGTATCAGAATTGAGGTTTTTTACTGAACAGAACTGGATTCGGATTTGTATGGCTTGCTCAGGGAGTGGGTGATGTGAATCAATTTTGTAGTGTCTTTAAACAGAGACTCCTTGATATGAATTGTCAAGATTGGGAACACAATCTGACCACCAGTGATCGTTACGCACTCTACA
>JADBJO010002779.1:72500-87500 GCA_016801955.1 Conus betulinus | reverse complement strand
CTCATCTCTGGCGTTGATCTCTACACCCCTGCAACAGAGTTGACACACGACGTTTTCCCAACCCCGTTCAGATGCTGCGTGGAGAGGAGACCAACCCCTTAAACTGCGGATATTCACATCTGCCCCGTACTGCGTTAACACAGCGACAACATGCTGAAAGCCCTGCTGACAGGCCAGGAACAAAGCAGTACGCCCCAAGATATCCATCACGTTGATGTCTATGTCTGGGTGCCGGAGGAGCTCCTTGACACAGCTCTCACTGTTACACAGGACTGCCTGATGCAGAGCCGTCTTGCCTTCGCGAGTCAAGCGGTTGATGCGTCCGGGCCTCTTGGCCACGATATCTCTGACGATGACCGCACAGCAGTCCTCACAGGCCGTGTTCAGTGGTGTCTCCCCCGCGTTGTTCACCATATTGAGGTCAGCGCCTGCCTGGAGCAGGGCGGTGACGGCCACGTAGTGGGTCTGACGTATGGCTGTGTGGAGAGGGCTGTCCCCGCTAGAGTCCGCAGCGTTCACGTCCAGGCCTTGGGCTGTGTCTAGAAGCAGTCGGACGACATGTGTGTGGCGAGATTCTCCACGGCCCAGTGGAGAGGTCTTCTCCCGTATCCTGTGGCCAGGTTGACGTTGATGTCGGGGTGGTGGAGGAGCTCGGTGATGATCTCTCGGCGCCCCTGCAGGATGGCCCAGTCCAGGGGCCCGATCTCTGAATTGTCCACGTCATCCAGCTTGGCTCCACAACCTAGCAGTGTTCGGACAATCTCCACGTCCCCACGCTGGCAGACTGCAATCAGGGCAGTGGATCCACTGCTCATTCGGAGGTTCACGCTATCGCTACGCTCAGCGAGAAGCTTGATAATGGCGTGAGAACTGTGGTTACAAGCTACGTGAAGGGGGACATCGTCCATGTCATTCATCAGGTTGACGTCAGCTCCGTGGTTGATGAGGTCCAGAACGATGTCATAATTGTCGTTCAGCGCGGCCACGTGGAGAGGTGTGTCACCTGCAGGATCGGCCACGTTCACGTCGATGTCGACCACCCCGTTGAGAAGCTGTCGGACGATGTCAGTGCGGTTCAGTCCCACGGCATGTAAAAGGGGATTCCCTGTTCGATCCCGGGGCTGCATTCACAGCAGTGTCAGGGTGCTGGAGAATCGTGGCGACCACCTCAGCATGGTCTTCTTCAATGGCCCAAAAGAGCGGCGCCTTACCAGCCTGGTTCGGCTCATTCACGTTGGCACCACGGTCCAGGAGAAGTCGGGCTACGGCAGCGTGGCCGTGTTTGCAGGCCTCCGCCAGGGGCGTGGTCCCGTCGGCCGCACGGGCGTCCACATCAGCGTGTCGTTGGATCAGAATCAGGACAATGTCCGCCTGGCCGTGGGCGGAGGCGGCATGAAGGGCCGTTCTGCCCTGCTCGTTCGCTCCATCCACGTCATACCCTTCCCAGTCCAGGATCAGTCGGACCCTGCCTTCTTTACCCTGTTCACAGGCCGTCATCAACATCCGCTGGCAGCATGGGGAACACGGCGTAGTCTCTCCATCACGATGCCGGGTAGGTCGTCGCTGTGATGTCATAGTGCCAGTGTCAGAGCTGAAAGGACAGACGCACAATCAATAATGAGGTACCGTTTGGGTCATTTTGTTTGGAATACTTTCACTGTCAGACACTGCTCTACTACAGTCTCTTTGAAGTCTGAGCTCCCATTTATTTAGACAATATTCTTTTAATTCTACAGATCACGAACTGCCCTGTACCCACACTGCAGTGTGTGTGTGTGTGTGTGTGTGTGTGTGTGTGTGTGTGTGTGTGTGTGTGTGTGCGTGCGTGCGTGCGTACGTGTGGGCGGGCCTGTGTGTGTGTGTGTGTGTGCGCGCGCGCGTTTGTGCACATGTGTGTAAAATGAAATCAGTGAGCAGTGTTTTGTGGTTTGTCTTTTTGTTTAAGAAAGGATGGTAGAATATCAGTGGGGGTGTGGGTGAAGTTAGACGGGGTTGCATATTTCTTGATTTCTTTTTTTTTTTTTTTTTGTTTTGGTTTGTTTGTTTGTTTTTTTAGCTGTTTACTTTCTTTCTTTTTTTTTTTTTTTTTTTTTTTTTCGCTGTTTGATTCATCATTTTTCTTTTCAGGTGTTCACATTCTGATCACGTTTTGCCATTACTAAATTAAAAGGTCCTCTTTTAGCTTTTTATCTGCAATCATGTTTTGCTGTTTCTCTTTTAATAGGTTGTCTTTTTAGCTGTTAGCCTGTGATCATGTTTCGCTGTTTCTGTTTTTATTGATTTGGATTTTTTTTTTCGCTGCTTACCTATAATAATGTTCTGCTCTTCCTGGATTAATCACACGTCTTTTCAGTTGTTTACTTATGATCTTGTTTTGATGTTCCTGGATAAATCATTTGTCTTTTCAGCCGTTTATTCATGATCATGTTTTGCTTTTCCTGGATTGATTATTTGTTTTTTTTAGCCGTTTACTTATGATCAAGTCTTGCTGTTGGTGATAAGCGATTCGATCTCATGTGACAGACAGATAAACAGACACAGACAGACAAACAGACAAGAAAGAAGAAAAAAAAAGAAAAGAAAAAAAAAAAAGAAAGAAAGAAAGAAAGAAAGAAAGAAGATAAGATAATGTTGTTTATAGCCCAGCCGACCGCAGACGGCCATATCAGGGCTGTCATTACGTTAAAATAAGAAAGAAAGAAAGAAAGATAATAATAAGAAAGAAAGAAAAAAAGCAAAGCCTCCGCTATTTTTTCATAATAATCCGTCGTAGTTGTAGTAGCACTAGTACTCTCGTTAGCAGTAGGGTGAGAGAAGTTTTTCAATGGCTTTGGCCTCAATGGTTTCCTGGTTCAGATCGTCCCGCAGTCTGATAGGGCTACGAGTTACTGTCCTTCACTTACGCACGGCAGTGGAGCATTTCACAACATTACTATACCTGGTGTTGTTTTCTGTTGCACTGCACTGTGCACCCATTGCAATGCATTTACATTGTCTCACATCCTATTGTGCTGCATTGCACGGTGCTCCCTTACTTGCACACACACCGAAGTTGGAAAATAAAGTTCAAAAGCACAGTAAAACACAGAGAGTTCTCCATAACAGAAACCTGTCCTTGACTGATAACAAACAAGATTATCGTTCCTGTCCAAGTGTGTTGATTTTGAGGCGGGGGATGTGACGAGTTAGAGGGAGGAGAAAGGGACGATGTGAAGGGACGATGTCTTTCCAAATAAAAACAGGGGGCATTTTTGTGCCTTCCTTTCTTTCAAACATCTCACGTTCGTTCTTTAACTTAACGTCTATCTACCTAACAGTGATCTTAGACAGGCAAATGTAAAACATCTCACGTAAGACCGAGCGTGTTTGAAGTTCTTTAAGTACTGTAACACAAACGGATATAGGAATGTTTCTTTTCGTGCCCCCTTCTTCCAAGTGCGCTAGTTTCTTTCCGCCGAGAAAGGCCTGTTACAACTCATTTTTTGAAGTAAATGGCATGGAATATTCTCTATGTATCTTACAACGTTTTCTGTAACCAAACTGGTTTTAGTTCTGGTGAAAATAAGTTACGCCGCAGGAGAGGGGACCAAAAGGAAATCTTTCCAGGATGAATAATGTTATTGCTGTTGTTGTTGCCGTTGCCTTGAGACGTCATGTCTCCTCAGTTTTATATTGTCCTCACTAATGTCAAATTATTCTGATCAATGATAGGGTAGAAACGTTGCTCTAATAACATACATGAACATACATGCGTTAAACCCAAAACAAACGGGGGAAAAAGAGAAACGGTCCTTTCACTCACCCTGAACAAAACCTGTTTACAATCTAAGCGAGGACACGCATTGAATTTCTGACCAGGCTGAAATAGCGATGCCTGTGGCATGGTGAGCACTACTCGTAATTAAAGAAACCTCTTTATCATTCACAAAAAAGGGGGTGGTGAAGCAAGGGCTCACAAGGCTCACGCTGTGCTAAACTGCCATCATTCAACGGCTATGTCGGGACTACCTTAAACTTTCTGAAATGATATCATTGGTGTCAAGGGACGGCAGGAGTCTGTACTTGATCTTCGACATGTATTTCTCTATTCATTCAATCGCTCAGCATTTGCTCATTGTAATTTTCACTAATGTCGTTTAACCTCCCTCCCTCTCTCTCTCTCCCTCTCTCTCTCTCTCTCTCTCTCTCTCTCTCTCTCTAAGAAATGAATGTCCATGATGTATAATGACGAAATCTCTTGTGCCCTTTTTTTTTTTTTTGGTTGGGGGAGGGGGGGGGGGGGGGGGGGGGCGGGGGGAGGTTGCTGATGCATTTGATGTTATTGTCCACAACATTGTCTCTCTCTCTCTCTCTCTCTCTCTCTCTCTCTCTCTCTCTCTCTCTCTCTCACACACTCACACACACACACACACACACACACACACACACACACATACACATACTCATACACACACACGCGCACGCGCGCACACGCATACGCACACCCATACGCATACGCACATGCACACACACACACACACACACACACACACACACACACACACACACACACACACACACTTGTTTATTTAATGCGTCAAATGATACATTAGAAATCATGTCAACATCTTAAACGACAAAAAGCAGCTTGTTTTAATTCATCAACACCAATATCCTCCTTTGCCCTTCAAACATGTGTTCCTCAAGGTTACGTCGTAGGATCCATATTTTTTTCGCCTCAGTTTTTAAAAAAAACGCTTTGCGCCATGTACGCAGATGACCTTCTCGCTTAAGAAAGTATTTCCAAAATAGTGAAAGTTAATGAAGTAAGTGAATCGTTCGAATGACACCATGAATCTAAAAGTCACCACTGCCATCCCATCCCCAACTCGCCCTCAAATATGACGATTAGCACCAGACAGAAGAGACAAGTTCTCTCGGTAACATTTCTGCCCCGTCCTGATTTTTAAAGATATCAACAGCCGTGGAGTTTTAGAACCAGCTAAAGACAAAAATATGATAATCATAGTCGGAACATGTGCAAGCTCTCCAGAGGTTTCAGAGCGGAGTGACTGTAGACGGATATTGAAAAACAGAGCGAAAACAGAATTACTGGGCCGCCAAACGAAGGAACAAACAAATTACAAAACATAACGCGTTTCAACTACTGGGGACAACAAACATTCAGACGATAGTAATAACGATAATAATAATTATTATAATGATGATGATGACGACGATTATGATCATAATGATGATGATGGTATTAATAATGAGGAGAAGAAGAAGAGAAGAAGAAGAAGAACAACAACAACAACAACAACAACAAAAAAACACAACGCGCGCGTGTGTATGTATGTGTGAGGGGGGGGGACAGACAGACAGACAGAGAGAGAGAGAGAGAGAGAGAGAGAGAGAGAGAGAGAGAGAGAGAGAGAGAGAGAGCATTAGTAATTGAAGCAGAACGCATGGGCTGTGCATGCAAACTTTAAAGAGCGTTGCACGTGAAGTAGAGGGAAGTGATGAGCGGGGGGCAGGTGGTAGCAGGAAAAGGAACAGATGGCTGGGTGTTTTGAGAGGTTTAAAAGTAGTGAACGGATGTTGGAATAAAACAGGGGAGGGGGGGGGGGGGGGGGGTAGGGGGTAGCTACGGGGGGAAGCGTGTCGGAGAGGGATGAGGGAGGGAGGGTGGTCAAGAATGCCCTTGAGCTGCCCCATATTTTCGCTCTGCTGTGTTCGAATTGTGCTTGTGGGATTGTGTTGATTATATGTACAACTTCAGAGTATGCCCTACAAGAACTTGACAGGACTGTAAGTAGTTTGTTTCCGTGGGTTATGTCATTTTTAACACCGTTGAGACAGAGGGGACAAAAAGAAAACATAATATTTAACATTTTCACTGAACTGCTGATGCTGCGCCAGCCTATGGTTAACTTTTATGCTGTACAGTACACTGAAAATGTTGGATAAGTACTGTTCTTCAGCGCTTGTGTTATTGTCTTTGACTGGTTTACATACTTTCCTTTGAATTATACGCAAACATTATTTGCGTGTGTGTATATTTCTGGTTACTTCCACTTGTTTTCTGTACTGCTTCCATTTTCGGTCATGCCTGTGCAGAGTTGTCTCTCTCACTGTCATTGTAAAACTGTCTGGTTTCGTTTATTTTTTTTTCCCTATATCTGTACTTGTAAATTATCACCGCTGGGAGAGATAATTTACATTCAAACTGCTCATACTATGACCTACCTTGTTTTCTTCATCTGTTTCTAATGAGAAAAAAAATCTGTACCAACCCACAATGCTGGCTTGCTTTTTGTTTTACGTTTTTCTCAATACTGTCACATAGATGACTGTTGGAATCGGTGCACATAGAGCCAGGATAGGCCAATTTCACACAACTGCTCTGACTCTATAGCCCGGAAACTTTCCTTTCTTGACAAATTCAATTGCAGAGTGTCTTTTATACTGCTGACAGCACGCTGTGTACATGACATTCATCTAGCTCTGCTGGTTCAATTTTCTGAATACATCTTTGTGCAGAAACAGTCTGTCGGGAACGAAATGTACCAACGTCTTACCATGTTCGCGAAGAAAAACACACTTAGCTTGTAATGAGATCTTCTTCAGTGTACTGCCTTCATTTTACTTCTTTATATTATACTTTTTTGTGATATTGAACTACACCCAGGGCCAGAAAACAGCAAGGAACTGTGCGTTATACATGTAATGACATCTTCAAGTATACTACCTTCATTTTACTTCTTTATATTATACTTTCTTGTGATATTGAACTAAATCCAGGGCCAGAAAACAGCAGGGAACTGTGCGTTATACATGCTAATGTCAACAGCTTGGAAAATAAACCTGATTTACTGTCCGCCGAATGTAATGATTTTGACATCATTACACTGTCAGGAACCTGACTTCATGCAACAGATTTAAGCAATACTATAGAACTCCCAAATTTCAATCCTCCCGTCGGACGTGATAGACCAAACGATCCACATGGTGGAGTGGCCATCACGTTAAAAATTGCCTGTACTGTAAACCACTCCTAAATCTTCAAGTCAGTGGTCTAGAATCGGTCTGGGTAAAACCAAAGTAAATCAAACGAGTCTATTAATTGGATCATTTTATCGTCCGCCGAACTCCCCTTTTAGTTACTGGCAGCTGATAAGTGAAAACATAAGAAAAGTAAATAACACAATGTTACAGTTTATCATTTTAGGCAACTTCAACACAGATTTCTCGAGAAACCCCATCTCATCACCTTCTAGACATCATTAATCAGTACAGCTTGTGCCAAACAGTAAGTGAGCCAACGTGTATAACGGACAGTACAAGCACATGTTTAGATTTAATTATTACACAGACTCCTCAGCTTATTAAGTCGACGGAATTCTTACCTGCAGCGTATAGCAACCATAGTTCCCTTGTGCTATCCTGGGAAACACTGTAAAAATAAACCGCTCCTTCCAAAGAACAATATTCAATTATCGTAAACTAGATACAGAAAAATTCTGTACATTGTTGAATGAAGCAGACTGGGATATCATCTTCATTAAACAAACAGTAGATGAGAGTGCTAGTCTTTTTTTTCTGAAACCCTTTTGGCCACAGCTAAACAATGTATGCCGGTTAAAACTGTAACCAAACGCCTGCAGGACGTGCCCTGGATGACTGATGAGATTCGGCTTTTAATCGACACGCGCAAGACAATTCACCGAATTGCCAACAAAGCAAAGCTTCCCGAAGACTGGGAAAGATTTCGTTGGTTTCGAAATTACGTTATATCAAAAGAAAGAGATAGACAAACAGAGTATTTTTTAACCACCTTGACAAAAAAGCTTCAGACTCATCATGCTTTGGAAGTACAGACTGATAGTAATTGGTTAACTCTTTCTTTAATAAGAAAGGAATTGAAGCTCAGGAAGTTCCACCTATCCAGTCACAGGGCATAGTGTATTACTCAAACAAAGATAAAGCAAACATTTCAATTCTTATTTTGTACAACAGTCAACTAGATGAGATTATACTTTCACAAATTTAAGTCGCTGACACACTGAAAGAACTGAACAAAACTAAGGCATCTGGTCCAGATTTTATTCACAACATTTTTACAAACCTCAGCTCATGTTAAATGTCTTCTTCTCACTACACTGTTTAACAGATGTCTTCTTGAGTGTAGATTTCCATCATTTTGGAGGACTGCACATGTGACCGCTATGCATAAAAAGGACCAAGAGAATTTTGCAGTAATTATAGGCCAATTTCTTTACGAAGCTGCGTTGGAAAGGTTGTAGAGAAATGTATACATCGACATATTTATTTCTTTCTAACATCAAATGCCATTGTTACTCCTCTACAATTTGGATTCATCCCGGTGATTCTACAGTTAATCAGTTACTGTCCACCTAAAACGAACTCTGCACTTCTTTTGATTCTGGAGTTACCATACAAATTGTATACCTGGACATTTCAAAAGCATTCGATCGTGTGTGGCACAGACTTCTCTTATTGAAGCTAAACGCGGTCGGGATAAGAGAGAAATTGCTAGACTTCCTTAGAGACTACCTCTCCAACCGTTCCCAGGCAGTGATTATAAAAGGTGAAAACTCCGACCTCCAGAGGCTTCATGCAGGAGTGCCACAGGGGTCCGTATTAGGTCCCTTACTGTTTTAGTCTATATTGATGATATAGTACATGATATCGCTTCTATAATAAAGCTATTCGCCGACAATACTAGTTTAGCACTTTCTCTGTCTTACCCTGTAATCAGCGCTGATATCTTAAACTCTGACCTGGAAAAGATTTCTGAATGGGCAAAGCACTGGAAGGTTAAATTCAACGAGAACAAGGCAGAACTGGTAAATATTATTCGAGGTCACAAACAAATTTTTCCACTGACATTCGGTAACACACCTGTGCAGCCAGTTAACGCACACAAGCATCATGGTCTGACTGTTCAGAATAACTATAGATGGGACGAACATATAACGACAAAGAAGGTTAACATGTTGATTACTTGCCTACGAAAATACAAATATAGGAAAGCATTAGAAACCATGTTTCATCATCATTCATCTTGCCGCACTTTGACTACGCCGATATTGTCTGGGACAACTGCAGTGAGACACAAGCAAACATGCTAGAAAATAAGCAACATTATCATTGTATCTTATCTTAAGCACAAGCAAACATCGCATTTAGCTATAGGCTAGGAGTGTCAAAGGCACAAGTCACAAAAAGTTGTATGAAGAATCCGGATTCTGCTCTTTAAAAGAAAGGAGAAGAAGACACAAACTAATCAAGTTTTATAAAATGTTAAATGGTTTGTGTCCAGAACACTTATGTAGCCTAGTACCAGATCTGGTATCAGCAAGAAATCCCTATTCACGGCGAAGACCTCTTGAAAGACATGTGCCTCTATGTAAAACAGAAGTGTTCAAAAACTCTCATTTATTCCAGCCGCAGCTAAACTGTGGAACGACCATCCCAGACAACATAAAATCCACAAATCTCTTGGCGAATTTAAACGTTTTATTTCCCGGAATGACCCAATTGTACCCTATTCTTCTTTCTTCTTCTTCTTTCTTCTTCTTCTTCTTCTTCTTCTTCCATTAGGCGGCCAACATAGTTATGTCGATGATTATGTCGCACTAAGGGAGGTTGCATTTGTAGCGCAGTAGTGAGGGAGTCAGTAAAATTTTGGGGGTGGGGGGTATTTGAACAGGAGGCAGCGACTGGAATGGTGGGGTGGGAGATGGTGGAGAGGGGGGGGAGGGGGAGGGAGGACTTGAAGTTTGGTGTTTACAGGTGAGAGGCCAGCCTGGACTTGAAAGAGTCCAGCGACTCGGCCGTCACGACCCTCTTACGCAGTCTATTCCTTTCCGGGATAGTCTTTGGGAAGAACGACATCTGTCGATATTTAGTATTATTATTATCATGGAGACAGAAACGAGCAGATTCACCATTGCAGACTCCGCCTTAGAATGAGTGATTTAAATCAAGACCTTGTTAACCGTTATTTAAAAGCAGATCCAGTTTGTCAATGTGGTACCGATTCAGAAACGGCCGAACACTTTCCATGACATTCTCCAAATAACACTAACATCAGAAAAGACATGATTTCCACTCTCCCACCCAATCAAATCGAGGTTGGTATTCTTCTCCGTGGTAAGCAGTCCCACCGACGCGAAGATACTGAAGCTGTATTTAAAACTGTTCGTCGCTTTATTAAACAATCTAAGCGTTTTTGAAGAACATTTTGTAAAACTTCGCGATCAGTAATGATATAAATGTCTACGATAATGAAATGTTAGAGCAAAACACATTCTTTCTCTCTCTCTCTCTCTCTCCTCTCTCTCTCTCTCTCTCTCTCTCTCTCTCTCTCTCTCTCTCTCTCTCTCACGCTTCATAATAAAGGCTAATAATGTGTAATGTGTGAGTGGCTGATTCTCGTGCATTTTATAGTCTTTGGTGTTTACTCTTTTCTTTACTACTATCTTTTCTTATTTTTCCTCGACTTTGTACATGTTTGCATTTATGCATACACGATGTTGCGGCTCTGAGAAGAGAACGTATGCTTAATTTTGAATGAGCCTGTGGGGCCACCATATTGGATGGAGTCTGGCGTGGTGACAGGAGAGGTTTTGCCGTTGTGTTTTTGAGCAAGGAAAACTATTGGGTGTGTGGTGATTTTGTTCAGTTTGAAGCACACAAAATAGGCCTTTGAATTTTTTTCGCGCCCTGAACGTAATCGGTTCGGTTTCCAAGTAGGTTTGTAATCTACTTCTATGTGCCAGTTGAACTTGAGGAAGATGGGAGGCGGGGAAAGGGTGAAAGAGGAGACAGGCAGTGGGTCTGTCTGTTTCTTTTGCAGGCTGTTTCCAAGGCAGTTGTTCTCTACGCAGCTGTAGTCTGCTCGGACACAGCAAGAGCCTGATTAATAACGGCACTGGGGTATCAAATGTTGAACAAAAAACTCAGCGTGAAATTTTGTTTGACGGAGCGAAGTCTCAGCAGGCAGAGGAATTCGGTGCATGGGATGCTGCATTTTGTGGACAGGTGGCGGGAAGATGTGTTGGCCAGGTGTGAATGTGTCTCAATGAGTTTGTAGAAAACTGAGGTCTCGAGCGTTTCATCTGTGAGTGAGATGGAGAAGTTAACGAAGTTCACTGACTGCTAAATGCTGTTTGTACATTTGTTGGAGGGCTGAAGGGTCTGAACAAAGCTGAGAAAGTTGAGATCTTGTTCTGGCTTGGATGTGGCTCCCAGTCCGACATTGAGAGACCTTTTGTGGAGCTCTCCATCATCCCTTTGTAGAGGGTCCGATGTGAAGAACCAGTTAATGTTTATATTGATATTTTTGACCTCCCTTCATTAAAAAGAGGGACCTCTCTCTCTCTCTCTCTCTCTCTCTCTCTCTCTCTCTCACACACACACACACACACACACACACACACACACACACACACACACACACACACACACACACACACACTCACAGTCTGTCTGTCTGTCTATCTGTGTCTCTCTGTGTGTGTGTGTGTGTGTGTGTGTGTGTGTGTGTGTGTGTGTGTGTGTGAGTGTGTGAGTGAAGGACTATGACAGCACCCAAGGCTCTGTGTTCGTTTGTCTAAAGTATTGGTGTTTTCGTATTAGGACGAATGCCGAAGTTACAACCGAATAAACCAATGACCGTCACAACCAAACAAGACGGGAAAGGAAAGGGAGAAGAAGATGGATGTTGAGTGCGGCTTGGGGTGGGGGTGGGTACAGGGATTGGCGGGTTGAAATCTCAGAGGTTCCTAATAATTGCACAGGTATTGGTGCATTGTTCAATTCATCAGCTGCTGACGCAAAGCTTCTGATACACTGACCAGCGAGGCTGAAATCACGTGCGTTGATTAAGGAGAGAGACAGTCGGTCTTCTGTGATTCCCTTCTATGCATGTCCTCTGCTTCAGTCCTATCGCGTCAGTGGTCATCCGCTCTCTGTCTCTTCCTCTGCCCGGAGAGAGAGAGAGAGAGAGAGAGAGAGAGAGAGAGAGAGAGAGAGAGAAGAGAGAGAGAGAGAGAGAGAGAGAGAGAGAGAGAGAGAGAGAGAGAGAGAGAGAGAGAGAGAGAGAGAGAGAGAGAGAGAGAGAGAGAGAGAGAGAGAGAGAGAGAGAGAGAGATGCGTGTTTGCACATGTGTGCATGCGTGCGGAGAGTGAGCGCGGCCGTTCGTGCTTGTATGCGGGTGTGTTTGTGTTTTGTATGTGGCAGTACTGATGTAAAAGACAGACAGACAGACTGGCAGACAGAGATTCCATGGCAGTTAAAGAGACAGGGGTGTTTTCCAGGCCCCACAGTCAATCAGGTCAGCCCCTGCTGGGGGTGTTTGGTGACATGACGGCTGGACGGTACCGTCAAGGCCTGTGACAGGCAATACGCTGCCTGATAACCCCTGTCTTCAGTTTCATGGAGCAACAGACCCTTTCGGTGGTAAGGCTGACCTCCTTGTGTTCTCTTCTTCATTGCTTTCTGGTGAGTGTACTGTGGTGTGAGTGCATTCTCTGTGTGTTTGTGTTGTGTGTTTATTTTGTTTTCTTTCTTTCTCTGTTTATCATTATTTTGCGTTCGTTGCTTGAACACACATACGCATACACACACACGCGGCGCGCGCGCGCGCACGCACACACACACACACACACACACACACACACACACGCACGCACGCACGCACGCGCGCGCAGTACTCACACACGCACGCGCACACGCACACACACACACACACACACACACTCTCTCTCTCTCTCTCTCTCTCTCTCTCTCTCTCTCTCTCTCTCACACACACACACACACACACACACACACAACACGCGCGCGCGCTGTCCTTTTGCTCATGACACCAAAGCCATATTTCTTAATAATTTTTGTCAAGACGGTGATGAAAAAGAACTGTAACAGGTTACAGGAGTATTGTAGGATTTCAAAAACACCACTTTATGTTTGAAATTTTTATGAACTTCAGTCACCACGTCACCGTACGATGACTGTTAAATAGTCTACATAGTGTGCTCCTATACGCCTCGACAGATGAATGTCTGTTTATTCCATGAACCCGTAGTGCCGTGGAGTCTGTCACAGAGCATTGAAGTTGGCGTTGACGATGCTCTTCACACAGGCCACGCCCAGAGCGGCGTGATCCAAGGCCTTTCTTCGCATCCCGGATAACCCTCACGATGGCCACAGCCTGGACGTTCCCTCTCGTGGTCCTTGCTGTGATGGTCCCCCAGGTCCTCACCCATCCCCAGTGCCTGGACTTCCGGCCCCCCTTCAAGCCCGGTCCCGGCTTCGGCTGTGCGCCGGTTACTCCGACTTCGGCTGCTGCACCGTACAGGATGACCGTCAACTCCGGCAACGGTACCGGAACATCCGGTCGCTGCTCTCAGCCTCGGATTGGAACCGTTGCCGTGACTACGTGAGAGATCTGCTGTGTCAGAGTTGTTCGCCCTACGCCGCCCACATCTTTGACGCTGAGAGGACTATGAGGGCCAAGTCGTTTCCTGGGCTATGCACGGGCTATTGCTTGCGGTTCGTGTCGACCTGCGGAGACGTCATTCCGTTGCTGGACCCTTCTTTCACGGGGAGTCGTCTGCTGCTTCGCCCTCGTGCGTTCTGTCGGCGAGTGGCATTGACCGACGTAGACTACTGCTATCCGGATCTGCTGACCAGGTGGGGGTTCCCTTCTGTGTTTTTTTTTTTTCATATGGTTATCCGCTGTCTGGACGGCTGAATGGGTTGACTAAAACTGATTTTTTCCCTTTCTTCTTTTTTTTTTTTTTTTTTTTTTTTTTTTCTTTTATTTTGGTCACGTTGTTCAGTGACCTGTCTTGTGTGCTTAAGAATGAATTTGAGAAAGTGAATAAGATAGTTCAAATTGGGAAGCGCATAGGAGAAGGGATGGAAGGGACACGTCAAGATTAAATGGTGCGCGCGCGCGCGCACGCACACACACACACACACACACACACACACACACACACACACACACACACACACACACAGATAGATAGATAGATAGATAGATAGATAGATAGATAGATAGATAGATAGATAGATAGATAGAATAAATAGATGAATTGAATAGATAGATAGACAGATAGACTGATTGATTGTTCAACAATATAAGAGTAGGGGAAAGCAAATGCAGGCTAATAATTCCTCCATCATGACACCAATAACTTTGCAAAGCTTTTTGAAAAAAAAAAAAAAGAAAGAAAGAAAGAAAGAAAAAAAAAAGGCGGGTTGAGGATGAGTGTCGTGAGGCAAGGAAAATGGGAATGAAAAAAAAAAAAATAGGCTGCTATTTCTATGAATAGGAAATCCTTCATTAGCAGCATATGGGGACCATCTTGGTTCATTTTAAACACAGAACCAGTCATGTCGTCTGCTCAGAGGCCTTTCGCCCACTGAGTCCGATTCCTCAATGAGACACAGCTCATTGTGTCTGCGCTCCCCTGGCATTACATGGGAATATCCCAGAGTCTAAAATTCCGTGGTATTTTCGCCACGAAGGGTTCAAAAAACAGAATCGTTGTCTCTAACTGGCTGGTTGATCGATCATTGTCTAACTGGTTGGCTGACTAACCGTCGTCTAATTGATTGGCTGACTGATATGTGGGCTGACTGAACGTTGTCTAACTGGTTGAATGACTGGTCGTTGTCTAATTGATTGGCTGACTGAGCATCGTCTAACTGCTTGGCTGACTGGGCATTGTCTAACTGCTTAGCCTATTGGTAGTTGTCTAACTGGTTGGCTGACTGGTCGTTGTCTAATTGATTGGCTGACTGAGCATTGTCTAACTGCTTGGCTGACTGAGCATTGTCTAACTGCTTGGCTGACTGAGCATTGTCTAACTGGTTGGCCTACTGGTAGTTGTCTAACTGGTTGGCTGACTGGTCGTTGTCTAACTGGTTGGCTGACTGGTCGTTGTCTAACTGGTTGGCTGACTGGGTGTTGTCTGACTGGT
>JADBJO010002779.1:65000-67500 GCA_016801955.1 Conus betulinus | reverse complement strand
GACAGGCGCACCGGTAACTTCCGGACTGGAGAGAGAAGGCAGGGTGGGGGGGTTGGCTGACATGCAAGTCAACACGACGATTGGGTGATGGGGTTGACATGCAGGTTAACACGACGGTTGGATGATGGGACTGACATATAAGTCAACACGACATTTGGGTGGTTGGAATCGACAAGTAGGTTAACACGACGGTTGGATCGTGGGGTGGACATGTATGTCAATACGACGGTTGGGTGGTGGGATCGACATGTAGCTCAACACGACGGTTGGGGGGTGGTGACATGTAGCTGACGGTTGGGTGGTGGTGGTGTGGGTAAACACGACGGTTGGGAGGTGGGGTTGACATGTAGCTCAACATGACGGTTGGGTGGGTGGGGTTGACATGTAGATCAACACTGCGGTTAGGTGGTGGGGTTATCATGCAGGTCAACACTACGGTTGGGCGGTGGGGTTGACATGTAGGTCAACACGATGGTTGAGTGGTGGGGTTGGTTGACATGTAAGTCAACACGATGGTTGGGTGGTGGGGTTGGTTGACATGTATGTAGGTAAACACGATGGTTGAGTGGTGAGGTTGGTTGACATGTAGTCAACACAATGGTTGACTGGTGGGGTTGGTTGACATGTACGTCTACACGATGGTTGAGTGATGGGGTTGGTTGACATGTAGGTCAACACGATAGTTGGGTGGTGGGGTTGACATGTAGGCCGACACGAAGGTTGGGTGGTGCGGTTTGGTTGACATGTAGGTCAACACGACGGTTGGGTGGTGGGGTTGACATGTAGGTCAACACGACAGCTGGCTGGTGGGGCTGACATGTAAATCTACACAAAGACAGGCTGGGGGAGGCGGCACACACAGGTCGACTCTCAAGAAGAATGGTGGATATTGATATATAGATCGATACTGAAACAAGATAGTGAGTTTAACATGTAGGTCCAGATAGAGACAGTGTGGTGGGGTCGGCATGTGCACCAACACTATGACAGGGTGTTGATGGGTCTGGCATTTAGGATGGTGTGACCGACAAGTCAATACTTTTTCTTTAACGCTGATCGGTGAGAATAAGGATGATGAAGATGATGCTACGGATTTCCACACCGGTCTGAGACTGCATGGCAGGCTGTACTCTGTGCTGGAGTTCATAGATTATCCCGGCGTCAGCTAGCCCGAGAGATACAGACACCTGCAGGGTTGTCAGGAAATTTGAGCAACACTCTCAAAATTGCACCAATTTAGTGGATGAAGCTTGATTTTGTGGTCCCAGTCTTCCCAACTGAGAGCCAGTAGTAAACTCAATCCTGCGTAAGAGCCTGTCGGGGCAGAAAAAATCCCACACGGCTCTGATGGGAATCGAACCCACGACCTCCCAGCCGGGAGTCCGCGACGCTGAGTACTTCGACACGACGTTGGGTCAATACTTACACAAGGTGGTGGGGTTGACACTCTGGTAAACACCAAGGCAGGGTGGCAGGGTTGACATGCAGGTCAACACTAAGAATAGAAAGCTTGACATACATGTTAGGACGAAGGTCACGGAGAAGGATTGACGTCTAGGTTAACACTAAAGCAGGATGGCGAGGTTGACATGTAGGTCAACATTAAGTTTTGGTTGTGCTAACATGTAGGTGACTACTAAGGCCTGGTGGCGAACTTGACGTGTAGGTCAACGCTACGTTTGGTTATGTTGACATGTAGGCGCAGTGTTGCCACTTCGACCGCAGCTGTAACTGCGGTGTCTGGTGCTTGATGTCTGGGGATCCTGCCTTTGCCCCGCCCAACCCCTTCCTTCCACACTTCCCCCATCCACCCCACCCGACCCTTCCACGCTCACATTCTTCTTTCCTCACTTTCTCCTTCCGTTTACCCTACGCCTGCAATTAATGCTACTAGCATAGTGCTACTGCTACCGCTGCTGATCGTGCTACCATCAAAAGCATTGTAACTGCGACTGTTATTGCTGCTGCTGCTGCTGTTGCCACCGCTGCTGCTGTTGCCACTGCTGCTGCTGTTGCCGCTGCAGCTGTTACTACTGCTGCTACTACTACTACTACTACTACTACTACTACTACTACCTTTAAAGATGCCTTTACGCTGCTACTTTTAGACAAATAACAAATGTGTCGGTGTAGCATACGTGTACTGAACGATATGGGAATGAGTGTGGATTTTGGGGTGACATAGTGCACAATTTCACCGAGTGCGATCGTGCTTCTGCAACAGATTACGTTAAGCCTTTTTACATGTCCAAATTCATTCATTCATTCATTCATTCATTTATAAATCATTCATTCGTTCATTCATTCATTTATATTCATTCGTTCATTCACTCACTCATTTATTCATTCATTCATTTTCTATCACTTAGAATTTCGTTTCGGGCCTGATATTCTTTTTTATCTTTTATTTCAGTTCTCCGAATAAAAGATTGGGATAATAATATGTGTTGACACTGGGCAGAGCAAATCTCATTCATTCGTTTGTTCATTTATCCATTCA
>JADBJO010002779.1:2500-60000 GCA_016801955.1 Conus betulinus | reverse complement strand
GTGGACCCCCTCAGGTAAGTTCATGAACAGGTGGAGTCCCTCAGGTAAGTTCATGAACTGGTGGAGCCCTTCAGATACGTTTATGAACTGGTGGAGCCCCTCAGGTAAGTTCATAAACTGGCGGAGCCCCTCAGGTAAGTGAATGAATCGGTAGAGCCCCTCAGGTAAGTTCATGAACTGGCGGAGCTCCTCAGGTAAGTTGATGAACTGGCGGAGCCCCTCAGGTAAGTGAATGAATTGATGGAGCCCCTCAGATAAGTGAATGAATCGGTGGAGCCCCTCAGGTCATGAACTGGTGGAGTCCCTCAGGTCATGAACTGGTGGGGTCCCTCAGGTAAGTTCATGAACTGGTGGAGCTCCCCCTCAGGTAAGCGAAGGAATTGGTGGAGCCCCTCAGATAAGGGAATGAATCGGTGGAGCCCCTCAGGTAAGGGAATGAATCGGTGGAGCCCCTCGGGTCAGTTCATGCACTGGGTGGAGCCCCTCGGGTAAGATCATGAACAGGTGGACCACTCAGGTAAGTTCATGAACTACTCTGGACATCACATGTAAGTAAGTGAAAAAAAAACCTTAGGTAAGTTAATGAACTGGTGGTCCCTCAGGTATGTCAATGAAGTGATGGACCTCCAAGGTAAAGTCAGTGAAGTGGTGGCTTCCAGGTTTGTTTGTGTCAGTAGACTTCGAAAATGCTTTTTACAATAAATTGGGAATATATGAAGAAAAAAACAGTTCTAAAAGCATTCGGATTTGGAGACGAGTCGTGTAGTTGGTTCTCAGCATTTTACAAAAACATAAGATCGTATATTAAAGTTTCTAAGAGCCATGGAGTACAAAGGGGCTGTCGTCAGGATGATCCTATTTCGCAATATTTATTTATTTTGGGTTTAGAAGTACTAGCCTGCAGGATCTGATATGGCAATAATATAAAAGGCATTTACATAGCAGATACAGAGTTTGAAACTATCCAATTTGCAGACGACACAACAACGTTTACGATGAAGGGGAAATCAAAAAAAAATCATACGAAAAACTGTTTAAAAACCATATCTGAATTTGAAGAAATTTCTGGATTGAGACTGATCTTCGAAAAATAAAACCTACCAATGTTTGACTGGGACAGAGTAAAAACTCGGGAAAGAAATATCCACTGGAAAAAATGGAATCAAACAAATTTAAACTTCTCGGTATATGGTTTTCGCATAATTTGTCAAAAAATGGCCCAAACTTAATACAAAAAAAAAAATAACTAATCGAAGCGAAGAATTGGTCGAAGTCCCTGGGCAGGATCACCGTGTAGAAATCATTTATATTCTCAAGTCTTTGACACCCATGGATACGCTTGCCAAACACTCCAGACAAAGAAAAAAAATCTACAAAGGATTTATTATGAATTTGCGTGGAATACGAAAGGCGATAAAATCAAAAGAAAACACGTAGTGCATAACACACGAACATGAAGGGATACGAATACCAGTGTGTACAAACCCTCAGGTAAGTTAATGTACTGATGGGTCCCCTCAGGTAACATAATGAACTTGTGGACCGCATGGGGTTATTTCATACCCTGGTAGACCCTTGATGTGCGTTTATGTATTGGTAGACCCCTCATTTAAGGTCATGTATTGCTGGACCTCCACAGGTAAGCCGCTGTACTGATGTATCTCTTCTGAGAAGTAAATATGGCGGAGGACCCTTAGGTAACAATGTATTGGTGAACCCTTTCAGTAACTTTATAAATGGAGGACCTTTTCAGATGAGTTAATGAACTGGCAGACCCTCCCAGATAGCTTGATGAACTGTGGACCCCCTCAAGCAAGTTAATGAACTCGTGGACCCCCCACAGGCAAGTTAATGTGCTGGTGGGCCCCTCAGGTAAGTTAATGAGCTGGTGGTGGGTCACTTCAGGTAGTTAGTGCACTGGTGGGCCTCTCTTACATAAGTTAATGAACTAGTGGATCCCTCAGGTAAGTTCGTGAACTGGTGGACACCCTCAGATCCATGTCGCGTCGGTACCAGGCACCAGACACCAGGCCACCTTAGGTGTTCTGTCTTTCTCAGACCATTGGGTCCCCTGTGAAACATTTGGCCTTGTGTAGGTCCAAACGGTCTTGAAATGGGTTTGATCATACTTTGCTATTTTCTCATAAATAGGTTTGTCAATACAGATGATTGCTGTTTTGTCATAAAAATGCGATTGTCCATACAGGTAACGCTGCTGTCTTTTCATAGAGTGGAATAGTCCATAGGGAGGATTGCAGTGTTGTCAGTGTGTGTTTTTAGCAAATGAATTTGTCCCTAGAAAGGATTGCGGGTTTGTCATGAAATGAGATTGTCCATAGAGATGATTGCCGTGCTGTCATAATATGAGATTGTCCATAGAAAGAATTCCCACATTGCCATAAAATGGGATTGTCCATAGAGAAGACCGCTTGCCATAAAATGGGATTGTCCATAGAGAAGACCGCTTATTTGTCATAGAATGGGATTGTCTACACATATGATTGCTATTTTGTCATGAAATGGGGTCGTCTAAAGAGAGGATCGCCGTGCTGTCATGACATTAATTTGTCCATAGACAGGATTGTCATGCTGTCATGAATTGAATTTGTTCATAGACAGGATTGCTAATTTGTCGTGAAATAGGATTGTCCAAAGAGAGGATTGCTGGTTTGTCATAATTAAGGATTTTCCATGGAAATATTGCCGTGCTTTCATAAAATGTGCTTGTCCATAGAGAGGATTAACGTGTTGTCGAGATCGTAAAATGAAATCGTCTATACAGAGGATTCCTTTTTTGTCATTGAATGGGATTGTCTACAGAGAAGATTGCCGTATTTTTAATAAAAATTGGTCCCATGTACAATATGCACATAGTGCATGTAAAAGGACCCACGACAAAGTTATGTGAAATATAAAGAGTGAAAGAAAGAACTAGATAAATAAATAAAACTAACTACGAACAGAAAATAAATGAATTAGGTGACAATTTAGCTGAGACAAGGTTTTCGCACAGGGAAATTTCCCAAAGTTTACCTAGAGAATTGTGTCTTGATATTAAGATCTACAGGTAGCTGACCACGTTGTTGGTCACTGGGTGATTTCAGGCGAGGTAACCCCTCAGACTGCCCGTCAGCTGATCAACGTGCACGTGTGCTGGTCAGTCCCACTCTGCCACCGCGCAACACTCCGCGACCGCGCAACACTCCGCGGCCAATAGGTAACACACTACTTTGGAAGATTAGAAGGAAAGAAAAAAAAAAAAAAAAAAAAAAAAAAAAAAAAAAAAAAAAAAAAAAAAAAGGGGGGTTAAGGGGAGAGAAGATGAAAGAATGGAAAACGAACAGAAAGAAAAAGTTAGACTACCGGAAGTAAACAGTAAATGAATGTAAAAACACAAAAAAAAAAAAAAAAAAGAGCAATAGAGGATGCGACCCCCCCCCCCCCCCCCCCCCCCCCCTCTCTCTCTCTCTCTCTCTCTCTCTCCCTAAAGGTCCTATTTTCACACACACACACATGCACACACGCGCGCGCGCGCGCACACACACACACACACACAGAAAAAAGAGAAATGAAGCAGAGAGAGAGAGAGAGAGAGAGAGAGAGAGAGAGACAGAGAGAGAAGAGAACAAATGTGTTTGAGACAGACAGACAGACAGACAGAGAACGAACGAATGAAAGAGAGAGAGATGGACAGATAGACAGGCGGACGGACAGACAGAAACAGCCAGACAGGGTTAGAAGAACCAATTTCTGCCTCAACCCATGTATTATGTTCAGAGGGGGCCGTGGAGGCTGCGCAAGCGCCGACCATTCACAAATCCGAGTTCGTGTGTGCGGAGTGACCCCCTCCTTCTTTTGCCGCTACCTGTTTGATCGAGAGAACGAGCAAGACAATAATCAGTAAAACCGACGAGAGACCGATGCCAGGTCTGTCTGATCTGCAGCTGCCTTCTCTGGAGCCAAGGTAATGGAAAAGGGACCACTATGCCGAGACTGTCTGCATCTACCATGGTGAAAACCTCGAGAAATCTGCAGGGTATTTCAATGAAAAGGACTAACGAGAACAAAAAAAAAAACCCCATGCGGTAAATAAATAATACAACCTATCAACTTGCCAACGACTAACTATTTAACCAATTAACCAAGTATCAATTAATCATTCTACTATGTGTTCGAAGAAGGATACAAATCAATAAGGAAAAAAAAACAAGATGACAGAAAAACAAAAAGGAGGAAAAAAAAAAAAAGACGAAGAAGGATCCAAGATATTGCAAATGCTTTCGTTCAGCGTGACTGTTCAATTCTGTGTGAAGACTTGTCCAGGTTCACTTGAGACGTGAGAAACGGTTTCGTTACTCCGTTCACATCTTTTGTGTTTTACTGGTTGTCCACATGTGAATAAAGTTTTGTTTCTGCATCATCATGCCTTTCATTAGTTATGCCGTGCTCGAGTGTTGCTTGTGGTCAGTGGCTCTGTAACTGTATGGCCTCTCTGTATCAGTTACTGCATGATAGTATGGGTTGTCTGTGTCGGTGGCTGCGTGATTGTATGACAGAAGTGTCAGTTACTGTACTCTACGGGATATCCGTGTCAGTTATTGCATGATTGTATGGCCAATTTGTGTCAGTGACTGCGTAATTTCATGACACATTTGTGACGTAATTTCATGACATTTGTGTGACGTAATTTCATGACATATTTGTGTAAGGTTCTGCATGATTCTATGGCCAAGCTGTCAGTGACTGAATGATTGGGATATATTCAGCAGTACAGAAAAAAAAAATTATTATTTGTCTTCTCACCGACGAAGTTGCCCACTAGGAGACGTTTGTTAGCAAACAATACAACATGCACCGTTATGTTTTAACAGTAATTCATATTGGGAGGTCAAAATCTTCATATCCTGCACAGTTTCAACTCGAAACAAATCATTCCTCACACACACAGTGCCATGAAAGTGGTCAGTGTCCAATGACAATGTATCCCTTACTGACATCCGAGATGGGCATCTCTCTTTCTCTCAACCTCTGATTATGTGAATGAGGAAGAGATGGGATGTGTGCGTGTGTTGTCATGTGTGTGCGTGTTCTATGTGCGTGTTTGTGTGTTCATGCATATGCACATGCGTGCATGTGTGTGTGTGTGTGTGTGTGTGTGAGAGAGAGAGAGAGAGAGAAATTTCCATCACCATCACAACCAGTGTAACAGGCCAAAGTCTAACCCCTGGCTCGGGGGTCACAGATGAGCAGAATGAAGTTGACAACAGCAACAATTCAGGCGGGTCACACTCTCACTACGTTTCGCCGAATAACTACTATGTCTTTTGTCAAGAAATTCCCATCTAAATGCTTTTAAACTGGACATTGAATTCACCAGTAAAGAAGTAAATGTACAGAGATATATGGGTAAAGGAAGTCTTTAATTAAAAGGGAAATTTCCCCCACAAAGCTACATTCCGAGGTCCCCTTTTGCTGGCAGTAGAAGGTTCAACATTTTTACTTTAACGGCAGCCTCATTTTTCCTCTCATCACTAGCCCCCACCCCCCCCCCCCTTTTAACTTTGTACCTCCCACACACCATCGTACCTCCCACAGAACTGCCCCCTTCACCCACACCTCTTTCTGCTAATTCTTGCTCCTCATTGCTACAGTGACAGAGGAATGGTTTACAAATACATTTCCTCTACAACTTGTTTCTTCTGTAAATACATACTTTCTTTAATGACAGACTCGGTAAATAAATGAGCCATTTACTCTGGTCACCGACACAAGATTGGCCATGCAGTTACTAAGTCATCGACACAGGCCTCACAGTTAGTCAGTCACTGACACAGATAGGCCATAGTCAGTCACCGACACAGATAAGCTATGCAGTTACTCAGTGACTGTCACATATCGGTCATATAGTCAGTCACTGACACAGACATACCATGCAGTTAGTCAATAACACAGATAGGTCTTAGTTAGTCGGTCACTGACACAAGATAGGCCATGCAGTCAGTCACTGACACAGACAGGTCATATTGTCAGTCACTGGAACAGACAGGCCACGCAGTTATTCACTGACACAGATAGGTCATGTAGTTAGTCAGTCACTGACACTGATAGTCCATGCAGTTACTAAGTCACCGACACAGTTTTTGTCATAATTATAGTTAATCGCTGACGACAGCCCATGCAGTTACTAAGTCACCGACACAGTTTGGTCATAATTATAGTTAATCGCTGACAACAACTCATGCAGTTACTAAGTCACTGACACAGTTTGGTCATAATTATAGTTAATCGCTGACAACGACAGCCCATGCAGTTACTAAGTCACTGACACAGATACATCATACAGTCATTCGGTCACCCACACAGAAGGCCATACAGTTGCTCAGTCATTGACAATGTAAAAAGAAACAGGTGGACACCTACATACATGTCATACAATTACTCAGTGGCTGACACAGGTAGGTCATATAGTTGCTCAATCACCAACAATGACAGACCATGCAGGTAGACACCAAGATATTGTCATACAGTTACTTAGTCACTGACTCTGGTAGGTCATATAATTGATCAGTCACTGACAACGATAGACCATACAGACAGACACTGACAAACATGATCACAAATTACCATGCAGTATGCAAAGAAACCTAACGAAAAGAACTGTGCTCACACTCACACACTTACACACACACACACAGATACACATATGCATATGCTCACAGAGGCATGCACACTTAAATTTTCACTTTGCAAAAATAAAATCGAAATCTGCTTATAGAAATGTCCCTTTTGTAGCGTCTTCAGTCCACTACCATCTCCAAAAGTTGACAAATTTGCCTTCCTCAAGTATCTTGCCCTGATTCACCATTCACGACATGCATGACACTATATTTACCCCCCCCCCCCCCCCCCCCAACAGACAAAACCTGTGCATGATGCACAAACAGAAAAATGACTAACAGCTTGTGTTCATCTGCATATTTGCCTGCCACTGATCAAGTTTGATTAATGCATGCTGAAGAGCTGCAACATACCATAACAGCCATGAACAGCAATGCCTCTAATGTAGTATCATGGAAACCTAGATAAGAAAAACTACATACAGTAATGGGGGGGTTGATTCAGTGTTCTGCAATTTTATTTCTGTACTTGTTTTTCTTCTTTTTTTTTTTTTTAGATGTTCAGTTTTGGATCCCACCTCTGAAAGTCAGTTGGTTTTCTTGAAAATCCTCCAGTCTGAAAAGAGTTCTCCAGCCCGACAATTACTCACCTCCACAAAAGCTCACATTTCATAATACTCAAAATCAACACACAAATTCAACTTTGTCAGCATTTTGTTTAATCCATACTGTCTATACATGAAACAAATCCAAGCATAAATGAGTGACATCTTACAATGGTCAGTGCTTCAGTCCAACACAAGAACTCGTTCCAAGTGATGAGCTGATTGGTCTACTTCATCCATTAAGGTCCAAAATAAATCTGATTAATAAACATGGTCATCCTACAAAATCAACAAAAATCTCATATGCACTTCTGTACGCATTCACAGATCTGAGTGAAGAAAACGGGGGATGGAAAACCAGTTAAACTTACAATATTGCTGAGCTTAGCCAGAGCAGTAGTTCCCAGATATACAGATTCTACACAACACAGTCAGTAGGGCTGGTGACAGGCCCCAACAGTCCACCGCTACCCATCACTCTTCTAACATGCTGGCCGTGAGAAGCTGGCAGTCCAGGAAGGACCATGTCAGCACAGTGAATGGAGGCAGACAACCCTGTGGAGGAGGGACCATGACTGCCACAGCTATCGGCCCATCACTGGGAGTTAGGCCTCCAGGTCCAGTCCCAACCCCACTTTGTGTCCCCCTTGGTTTATGCTCTTGCCTTCTATCAAGGCAGACAGCGTCAGCTTCACTCCTGCACACACAAGACAAACCCATCTGTGACACTTGTCCATCCAATTAACTAGTTCATAAAGGAGCAAAGAAAAAAGTATCACCTGTACACACATAAAAAATAAAAAAATTAAAGACATTAACTATTTACCATTAAATTACCTACCGACAGAGGCAATCAAAATACAGTTACTCAGACACACTTAATCACATAATCCTCTACCATCTGTCATAACTCCAATGCAGCTGCTGCTTATTTCATGATTTTTTCACCCTTGATATCACAGCTTCCTGTCCATCTTGAACAAATAAAGGCCAAAAATTCAAACTTGGGTGATCCGTGTCAATTGGACAGCACCTGTTCTTCTGTCACTGCATATACAGTCTGTGCAGTCTGTCATTTGGCATGCTTTGAAGTCCTGCAGACCCTTCCATAACTGTTCAGTATTCATGGCATAGGCTTTCAGTGCTTTGAAACAAATGGTATTTAAATACAACATGGTTTCTAAGATTTATCTTTTCTTGTGCGTAAAATTATACTATTTCGAGAGGAAAAATCGCTCTTACCTGTAACTTTAGCAATCTGATACCTACATCTTTTTGCTCCCTTACCTATAACTTTTAGCAATTACATCTCTTTGATAAGTAAAATACCTTTTCATCTTTCTGCTAGTTTTCTTTTTCTGTTTACTCAACATGTATTTAAACAATAACTTTTACCCTGCAAAAATTTAGTACTTTTAAACTACACTGATCATGACATGATGTGAAATACCTCCTATGTATCTAGGAGCTCAGCTTCACAAGGGTAAAAACCATTGGTTCTGTAAATATTGCATCTACAGTCAGACCTGTTTATCAATGTTTTATCTCCCAGAAATGAAATTAATGTTGTCACTCTAAGTAAACCAACAAACTGTCAATTATCTGTTTTGCACAGCTGTTAGTTGTAAGAAATGTCCAGCTTCCCTCTCTCTTTCTCTCTATGAGTGAAAGAGTTGGGGGGGGGGGGGGGGGGGGGGGGCATTGGAGGGGGGGGGGGTCATAAAACTTTTTGTTTCACGAAATCTGAACATTTTACTGGCCTAAATTTTACTTTACCATACACCTTCAGGTGCCACTACTTTCTAGTGTGATCCTTTTTTTTTTTTTTACTCATCTTTGTTGTCATTGTTGCATGTAGTAGTAATAGAAGAAGATCATCTTGCTAAAAGCCCAGCCCACCGCAAAAGGTCATTTCCAGGCTGTCACTGTGTTGAAGTCAGCTTCCAAGTCATATTAACAACAAAAGACACATTCAGTGATCCACGCTCATTAAAAACGCACCTTTTAAAAACATACTGGGAATGCCATTAAAATCTATCTTATGTAAACCATAAGATCAAAAATGTTGATCTCTTTCAGAGGTGAGACATCTCTGAACAAGGTTTTCATGGAGTCTGCTGTGAAGTGTTTATGCCTGATATCATGCAAGTTCCAACACTCTATAAAAAACATGTGAGCAAACTGCAAGACTTTTTCTTTACGGCCGCCCCCGTAACTTGGTTTAAAAAAAAACTTTCTGGCTTTAACGGATTTGCAAGAGTTTGTTATCCATCTGCGAGTTCCATTCCTCCCACCAGGGTTCTATGGCAGAAGCCTGAGCTCTGGCTTTCAGTTCAGTGTGAAGGACAGAGAATCAGCTCAACTCATTTTTTTGTGGGATTCTGGCAATTTGATCAAATACCTGACTGCCTCAAATGCCCACTAAGCCAGAACCCAAGCAAAAAAAAACTATGTTATATCCATCAGATTTCAGAGAATGTACAGTCTGAACAATTTCCGCAGTTGAGGATGCTTTGGTTACGGCCAGCAATGGCCTCCAAAGCAGAAAGGCAGCAATACAGAATGTGGCGATCGTTATGTATTGATTTAGGGACCATCTGAAGAACAAAGACTGAGGCTGTCAACTCCGCAATGTAGATGGAGCTGTCAGTGGGAATGTGTTTAGAGAACGTCTCTGAGGACATGTTACACACAAAACAGCGGAGAAGACCCCCTCTCAGATTAGGAGCAATCTGTAAAAATTCTTCTGAACGATGGAAATTTGGATCGAGTTCAAGGAGCTGGTGGTGTCTCCACAATATGAAGCTAAATTAAATCAGATCTCCGACGTGAGACAAGATCATGATGGATCATTGGGAAACTTGGACTGATCACATATGCTCGACTCCAAGGTCTGCGCTGTTCAAATGGTAAGAATAAGAATTCCCAAAGGTGGAAAGGAATTTGGCTGAGCTTCAAATTTCTTTGGGAACTTTGGTTCAAAAACACAGTCATAAGCAGGGTTTCTGGATTCTGAAAATAGATTCATTTAAACAATATTTCAAAGAAGTTTTAGCCAAAGAGTGGAGTGGGATGGTTCTCCTGCCTCAGCACACACACTGTGAACAGGCGTGGTGCAAATGCACTCCGAGTTGAAAACCTTGATTGTGAATGGGACCTAGAGTTTTCCAGTAGGTAGGTCTGACGGAGCCATACACCACACAGCCATAGCCCAGTCTGGAGCAGATCAGAGCCCCGTAAAGATGGAGAGGAGTTTTCTTATCAGCACCCCAATCTCTATGTTTCATAACTCTCAGAATTTTCACTGTTCAATGAACCAGTTCCATATCGCCTATTTGACATAATTTTTCTGCATAAATGAAGACATTTTCACCACTGGAATCATATGATTGCAATTCCCCCCGAGTCCCAGAAGCACATAAGAACACCTGAGGTGCACCACACACCCTTGTAAAATTAAATCTGAAGTTTTGCAGTGAGCAAGATCATAGTCCTACTTGCCTTTAATATCGTAGTGTGGGGGTTATAAACAGTAGAAACTAGGTAGTACCACTATGAAGACACATGGTCTATGCCTTGGTGAGATGGCATTACTCCGCAATTCATGGTAATTTTTGGATGGACATGTCGGTGTCCTCCGGTGATTGATGCTCATTCACGCTCGCTCTAGGACTTAATTATGATTGTTGCCAGTTGGGGACTTTGTGAATGGTGTCATGCGTACATTGCAGCAGGCCGTCGAAGTGATCAGAATCAGTGCAGTGTACTGGACTGCTGGTGACAAGGCAGTGACAGGACAACCTGACAAGTCAGGCTATGGCTGTGGACTGGGAACCAACATGAGTGGTGTGGGGGTAATGCTGATAAAATGCCACAGAAAATGAAAGTGAAAAAAAAAAAAAAAAAAAAGAATCAGACAGGCCAAAAGAGGGGCCAAATCAAGACAGAATCGGGAATGGATCGTGCGTTTGTTGATAAATATCTTCATTGATAGGGCAACAAAAAGCTACGACTTAGTCAAGTTCAGAATCAAAGACTGACAAGGTGTTGAACACTGATCGATTCACTGACAGACTGGTGTCACATCTACCCCCTCCTAAATACTTCAACAATGAACAGCTATCAACAGCCACATCATCACTGCCTTTCTTTGCTTTGCCTTTTTCCTTCTGAAAAGCAGCAGAAGGAAGGGGCCATTTCTATTTCATATTTCATCCTACAATGTATTACTGTATCTAAGCAACTTTCTTGTCCTGAATACAAAAAATGATATGGGTAAATGATCATACAGAAGAAAAAAGTAAACTTTATTTTTGCACTTAATCTGTTCTCTTTCCATTTATGGACCAGCTTTTACACCCTTTCACTCACTATTATGTTTCAGTGCCTACTTACCATCTCTCAATTTCTGAGAGTAGCCGAGACCAATCTGGCTGGAATTGTTTACTTTAGCCTGAAATAACACAAACAAAGAACGGCTGTCACAAAACAAGTATAGAATAATGCACATAAACATAAGTATGGAATGCTTTTCATAAACACAGGTTTTGGAACGGTTCTCAAAAACACAAGTACGGAACGGTTTTTGTAAACACACCTATGGAATGATTCTCATAAGCACAAGTACTCAATGGTTGTCGTTAGCACAAGTATGGAATGGTTGTCATTAGCACAAGTATGGAAAGGTTCCCACAAACATGGAATGGTCATCATAAATATATAAATATAGGACGGTTGTCATAAAGACAACATGAGAATGATTATCACAGACACAAAAACACATCAGTTATGATAATTTGTATTCAACAATTCACATAAACATAGCATGGAATGGTTCTCATATAAACAAATCATGGACTGGTCATAATCACGTTTTTTCCATCCTTTAAACTTGCCAAACTCGCACAGAGAGGCTGTTTTGTAATTTGTTTATTTATTTGGCAGTGGAGTAATCATGTCTTTGTTCATTTCAATATTCACCCCCCCCCCACTGTGAAACATCCTAGAGTTGCAGGAAAAATGTTCAATGTTGATGGAGCTTCATGACAAAAAAGACCTCTATTTATTTTTGTGCTTATCACAGGAACTTTCACTTATGATAATCTGATGCAGTACATATACTCCCATTTGTATGTTATTTCTACTAGTAAATCCCATCTGAACAACATTTTCTTAAGTTTATCCCATTTTGATGACTTACCCTATTCAGACATATCCATTGATATACCTACTTTAGCTAACATTTCTACGCGTACACCTCAGCTGAATGGCATACACATTAATAAGCCCCATTCATTTGACATTTTTACTAATATACACCCATTTGGTTAACATTTCCCCAAATACACTGTTTGGAAGATACACATCCACTTAAATACTCCATCTTGAATGTCATTTTCACTAATAACCCCATCTGGATGACATCACCATTGTTTCACCTTTGGATAACATTTCCTCTTCCTAAAGCCCCTTTTGGGCGGCATTTCCACTTCTATACCCCCTTTTTGGATGTCACTTTCACTTATATACCCCAATCTGGTTATCATTTCATCCATATACCCCCTTTTGAATGACCTTTCCTCTCATATACCCGAATGTCGTTTCTACTCACACACACCCTTATGCATATCATTTCCCTTTGGGATATCATTTCCACTAATATATCCCCTTTTGGACGTTATTTCCACCAATATACTCTATTTTAGGTGTCATTTCCTCTAACATACCCCCTTTTCAATGTGATGGGAACCTAGCTTTCACTTTGCTAAATAATTCATATTTATATAAATCATACCCAACAGTGGAATATCACTTCAAAGATCGAACTGTAATCAGAGGCAAAATAGGTCATGTGGATAGACAATTTCACCATCAAATGTGGAGGAACTGCGTATGCATAATGAAACAGATACTGAAGATAAAATCTGTTTAAAGAAGGCAAAATTACCTATAAGATCTGTTTAAAAAAGGCAAGATTTATCTATGAGATAAATCAAAAGTGTCAGCACTTCATAAAAAAAAAAAACCGTTAATAACCTCCTTCAAACGAATATAAATATACTGCACTAAAGTAAATATAACAGCAATAGAGATAGCTGAAATCTTTTTTTTTTTTCAGGATCAATTGGAGCACTTAAGTCAACACTATAGAGCACATATATATATATATATATATATATATATATATAAAAAAAGCCCCATCACTACACTAAAGGCAGTCTACATGGTTCCTGACACACTCCACTCCTCTTCCATGACTACTCACACTGAGAGAAGCATCCTTGTCCAGAGTGTACTTGGCCCCAGAGCAAAGCGAGTAGCATTGGTGCCAGAGGTCCATGACAGATTCACGGCGGTTTCCAAGTCACGGTTCACACGCTGGTAGATAGACCCAGCAAACTCCTGCCCATCATTGCTGAAGACAGACAGACACAGACATGGTTCATACAGTTGCTAGACAGATCCTGCCAACTCCTGCCCTTTCTTGCTGAGGACACAGAGACACAGACATGGTTCACAGACATGGTTCACACAGTTGCTAGACAGATCCTGCCAACTCCTGCCCTTTCTTGCTGAGGACACAGAGACACAGACATGGTTCATACAGTTGCTAGACAGATCCTGCCAACTCCTGCCCTTTCTTGCTGAGGACACAGAGACACAGACATGGTTCATACAGTTGCTAGACACACAGTTGAGACAGATCCTGCCACTCCTGCCCGTTCTTGCTGAGGACACAGAGACACAGACATGGTTCACACAGTTGCTAGACTCTGTGTTCACACAGTTCCTAGACAGATCCTGCCTACTCCTGCCCTTTCTTGCCAAGGACACACGAGACACAGACATGGTTCACACACGAGACACAGGTAGATAGATAGATCCAGTAAACTCCTGCCCATTACTGCTGAGGCCAGAGATCTCTCTGCTATTTAATCCCAGTTATCCTTCTATGATTTATTTACGCTTCTCTCCCTTTATGCTGTCTATCCCCAGTTCCACACCTTTCTGCCACCTATTAACAGCTCCCTTTTCTGTATGCTATCTATTCTTAGTTCTTTCTTTTTCAGCTATCTATTCACAGTTCTCTCTCTGTTAGCTATCTATGCCCAAATTCTTTCACTTTCTGCTATCTATTCACAGTTCTCTCTCTGTTTTAGCTATCTATGCCCAATTCTTTCTCTTTCTGCTATCTATTCACAGTTATCTCACTGTATGCTGTCTCAACCCAGTTCTTTGTCTGCATGCTATCCATTCCCAGCTCTCTCACTTCCGACTATCTACTCCCAGCTCTCCCTCTTTCTGCTATCTATTCCCAGTTCTCTATCCAACCCCACCTTTTTCCCTACAGTTCTTTTCTCTACTCCTCAACTTTCTCGCTATAGTTTATTTCTCTACCCCCCAACTTTTTCTCCAAAACAGTTCTCTTCTATACTGTCAGCCTTCTCCCAACAGTTCTGTTCTCTACCATCCCAACTGTCTTCTCCTAACAGTTCTTTTATTTACTCACCAACCTTCTCCTAACAGATCTTTTCTCTAGACTCCAGCTTTCTCCCTCCAAAACAATTTTTTTTTTTTTTTTTTTTTTTTACTTCTCAGCCTTCTCCCAAGAGTCCTTTTCACTGCTCTCCAACTTCCCTCTCCTCACAGTTCTTTTCTCAACTCCCCAACTTTTTCACCTTTCTCTCTACAGTTCTTTTTCTCTACTCCCAGATCTTCTTCTCCCCAGAGTTCTTTTTCTGAGCTACTTGATCTTCTCCCAACCATTCTTTATCTCCATTCCCTACCCCAATCCAATCAGTTTTGCGTCTTGTTTTCTCTGCACACAAACTTACATGCTCGTGTGGAGTGTGAAGTCCCCTGTGGTGTAGCCGACAGCAAAGTTACTCTTGGCCAGTTTGGACTTGGCCGTGTCAAAGGCCATCTGGTAGCCTGCTAGCCATCCGTTATACCTGGACAAACGCCACACACATGAGGTCATGACCTGAACAATCAACACTAAATGGAAGGAATCAGTTTGACTATAAGAATGAGGGTAGAGTTAAAGTGAAATAATCAAGAGAACTTTATTTACAAAGTGGACAGAGACTGAATTATTGTAGACTATGCAAGTGAAGCATCTATTTCAGTTTTCAACAGTGTTGGGTCATTTCTTGCAACTCACTTCATCCTAATTTGCACATTATTAATGCGCTAACAGAAATCACATACAGGTGAATATCCAGTAAAGAAAGTAAAAAACAAGGATAGAGTAATGAACACTGGAATCACACAGCTTAGTTTCATCCATTCCATGAAATCACCCCTGCCCAACACTGCAGGTCCTGCATCTCCGATGCATAATTGGTGCCTAGATACAGCATAGAAAGGAGTACATAGTACCACACAGCATCACCTGTATCATTCTCACTGATCGACATAAATACCACAGACTCAGATTTTGTGGCCCTTTGTGTTGGCCCCACTTTTTTCATAACCTGCTTTGTTTTCCTCTCCTCACCCATGCCTGTGTGGTTAGAACAAATACTCAAATCACTGAAAGGTAGCGGCTGCTTAGGCCTATAGCTGGGTATGCTGGAAGCACCTCCTGCTGCTGAGCAAAGGAGGGTGTTACCTCCATCAAGCGGGAGAAGAATTAAGAAACTGAGATGATAAAGGCATTTTCAAACAAATAAACTTGGAGAAAATTTCTGTACACATATCTACCTCAATGCCTCAAAAATTTCAAGTACACAATATATTCTTACAAATGTGATGCTGTGCAGGTGTATGAAATGCATGTTCACACGCCCATATCATCACAGCTACTTTGACGGATGGAGAGTGCACTCTTGCAGACTGTGCGCAAACCAACACTTTCTACCTCCTCAATCTCTGTCCTTGTAATTAACAAGGCTACTGTTCACGGTTTTTTCTGAAGGTCTAAGTGTTTGGGGGTTTTTTATGCAGGATTTGCCAATTATCTTCTTGGTCAGTCTCACACGATCTGATTTTCCTTGCTACAGCTTTCTTAACTTCAGCTGAGTTTGGTCTGTCCCCTAGCCAGTCACCTACTTATGCACAGGCAGACTGTGTTTGAGTTAATCTGAAAAGGTCATAAACCTTCACATTTTTTTTGTGAAATAAAATACAACTGTTCCGGGGCAGTAGACATGGCTGTTTCTAGAAGAACCTCTGCCTCTCTGAGTCTGCAGAATATAGATACTAAAAGTCATCATACAATGCCACTCCATGAACCATGGCCCAGCAAACTCACCCTGGAACAGCCACTCCATGATCTGTGGAGCCTGTAAACTCATCCTAGAACAGCTGCTCTATGAAACATTGGGCCAGCAAACTCACCCTAGAACAGCCACTCCATGAAACACATGGCCAGCAAACACACCCTAGAAAAAACACTCCATGAAACACATGGCCAGCAAACACACCTAGAAAAAAACACTCCATGAAACACATGGCCAGCAAACACACCCTAGAACAGCCACTCCATGAAACACATGGCCAGCAAACACACCCTAGAACAGCCACTCCGTGAAACACATGGCCAGCAAACTCACCCTAGAAAAAACACTCCATGAAACTTGGGCCAGCAAACACACCCTAGAACAACCACTCCATGAAACTTGGGGCCAGCAAACTCACCCTAGAATAGCTACTCCATGAAACACATGGCCAGCAAACTCACTCTAGAATAGCCACTCCATGAAACACATGGCCAGCAAACTCACCCTAGAATAGCCACTCCATGAAACTTGGGGCCAAAACTCACCCTAGAATAGCCACTCCATGAAACTTGGGGCCAGCAAACTCACCCTAGAATAGCCACTCCATGAAACACATGGCCAGCAAACTCACCCTAGAACAGCCTCTCCATGAAGCACATGGCCCAGCAAACTCACCCTAGAATAGCCACTCCATGCAACACATGGCCAGCAAACACACCCTAGAACAGCCACTCCATGAAACACATGGCCAGCAAACACACCCTAGAACAGCCTCTCCATGAAACTTGGGGCAGCAAAAACTCACCCTAGAACAGCTGTTCCATGAAGCATGGAGCCAGCAAACTCACCCTTGAGCAGCCGCTCCATGAAACACGGGGCCAGCTAATTCACCCTAGAACAGCCCCTCCATGAAACACAGGGCTAGCAAGCTCACCCTACAACAGCCGCTCCATGAAAACATGGAGCCAGCAAACTCACCCTACAACAGCCGCTCCATGAAACATGGGGCCAGCAAACTCACATTTGGAAAGCCACTCGATGAAACACGGGACCAACAAACTCACCCGAGAACAGCCGCTCCATGAACCGTGGGTCCAGCAAAGTCAAAATCCACATCAGCTCCCACATTGACATAGTCCTGTTTGTAGCTGGTCTTGATTTTGCCACTCTTCTTCCTGAAATGGTCAGATAATGTGCATAAAAGACTTGGTTCTCTTACAGGCACACACTGAATACCAATTTTACCAGTACCACCAGGAAACATACCAAGAAACAAAAACTCTTTTGGCTAAATAAACAAAAGTAGAGTTATTGAGCTGCCAAACAAATGACAAATGACAAAAAGACACATTTTGACCTACCAGGTGTTCTTCAGACAGGACAAACAACACACAAAACAATGGAAACAACGGACAAACTGTCACACTCTCTTTGAGACAGGGTGAAAAAACACAGAAAACTTAAACAAAGAATGGAGCGACAAACTGTCACACTCTCTTCTTGATTTGGGTGAAAAATGCGGCACAGGTAGAAAACTTAAACTCTCTTAAACACAGAATGGAGCTGAAGAGTGGGAAGAGACTGGTGGGGGAACTAAAATATTCTTGTTCTTAAAATTACTCTTCTTCTTTTTTCTTCTTCATCAGTACTACTCCAAGCATAATTATTCATTCTATTATCATTATAGTTATTACTATCATTAGTTTTACTTCAATCATTATTTCATGACTTTTTTATCATTTTATTATGAATGTGTAACCATTATTATTACTATTATCAAAATTTTCTCCATTCTGTCTTTCTGGTAGAAGTGTTTTCACTTGTGTACAGAAAAATGGCATCAAAGAGCCGCAAAAAATTCTGAACAGGAAGCCAGTGAGGAAAAATGAACCAGCTGGGAAAGTTCACTGGCATCACTTCTAAAAACAAGAAAAAACAGGCAGCAGTTTACCAGTCAACAATATCTGTCAAAGCTGTGTTATTTCAGGTAAGGGGGGAGGAGGGGGGAGGAGATAACAACTGATGTAAAAATGATTAAACATCTAAGATTCCTAAATGTCAATACCCAAGATGATGTGCATCAATGTCTACCACCCCATCAAAAGTTATGTAGGTTGTTGTTCTCGTTCAGTTTTAATTTTTTCTCTTCCTATCCATCTTGGTTTTCTACTTTTAAAGAAAATCATTTCTCTTTCGATTTTTTCAACTCAAAGATATTTAGAAAACATATCAGACTTGATCACATTCACAAAATAATAAATCACTTTAGAGGTTCCGTTTTGTTCACATACATTCAAAGAGTTATGTTAGTTAATCATAAATCCTTTTTTGGTTATTACAAGGAAATGAGGACCTGAGGAGTTCATTTGTGGAAATGCCACAATATCTATATAAATGAGAATATCCGTTATATTACTGAAAATTGGGTTTTACTACTGAAGGGTATTTTGAGGTCTACCCAGGTATGATGCATGTATATTATAATCAATATTACGAGTACTTATTTAATGCCTGTCCATGGTTAGAGACCAAGCTTTAAGCTCTTTAGTATCCATGCTCTCGTTTACACAGCTGTCGGCCTCCCTGGGTAGAGCCGGCTGAAGAGCTGCCTGCTTCAGTTATTTCTGTGCCATTCAGTACACATCCGTCACCCACTTTTCTTCCTTCATTCTATTTTTCCTCAAGGTTGCATGATATGTGTTAACATGTCATCCACACCAACACCAAACTGGTCTTCTCTTCTGAAAGTTGGCGATGGGATTTTGCATACTTGCAAGACATTATGTGTGCAATAACACATCGAATTTCAGTTTGCAGTTTCATTCCAAGAGTTTTCAAAGGACTTTTCAGGACATAGTCAGAACCAGTGCCGACTCCAGCGAATCACACCTATACCAAAATGGCCTGGCAGAGATTCAAACCCGCAATCCTATGTGCACTAATCCGGCACCCTACCAACTCAGCTATTCCAGCCTCCTCTCTCTATGTGAGTGAGTGTGTGTGTGTGTGTATGTGTGTGTGTGTGTGTGTGTGCGCGCGCGCACGTGCGTGCGTGCGTGCGTGCGTGTGTGTGTCTGTCTCTCTGTCTGTCTGTCTCTCTGTCTGTGTGCATCTGTGTCTGTTTGTGTGTGTGTGCGTGTGTGCGCGCGCATGTGCACACATACCACTTGTGTGTGTTTTACACTGATTTTATACAACTCAATTTTACCCAATTTTGTGTGAAATGTGAAGATATATGTAGGATATAAAGACACATCTTACAACAAAGGCACATCATTGGGAATTATCTCTACTCAAATTCCATGCGCCCTACAGATGATACCTGTTCAAACTTCATATAAATCAGACAAAAGATGTAACACAATACTAAAAAACATGAAAAAAAAAAAAACAGAATGTGATAAGTTTGAGCAAAATGTTAACATGACCAACACATCCTGTTTGCATGGCAAAAGAAGTGTCACAAACCAAAAGGCTAATGTAACAAACGTACCCTGTTTGTGGGGCAAAAGAAGTGTCAAAGGCCAATTTGAGGCCCTTGGCTAGTTGGTCTTCGATGGTGACCTCTGTGTTCAGCACGTTGTCTGTGTTCCACTTCTCCGTGAAGTCAGACCTTTAGAAAACAACACACTAATAAGTCCAATTTTAACGTGACACTGATTGGTTGATAGTTAGCTGCCTCACAGACTATCTACTTGTCTCATGCACTATGACCTGTTTGCCCTAAAACTGCAAATGGTATACTCGAACTAAAATGAGTGCATTTTTGGTTTTTTTTTTCCCCCTACACATGATCACAACAGTTTAATATCCGCTGGCTCCAAACACAGGGATTCTTCAGGATTTAGTGAAATAAAAACTGTGAGCCTAGGTTTTTGTCAGTGCTGATGACAACAGGGAGTAGAACAAGCTCTTTGTCAGTACCGCAGCTGACCGGGGATAGAATGAGGTCTTTTAGTGCTGCAGCTGACACGGGATAGAACAAGGTCTTTTTTAGTTTCTACAGCTGAAGGGGATAGAATGTCTGTTAGTACTGCACCTGAAAGGGGATAGAATGAGGTCTTTGTTAGTACTGCACCTGGAAGGGTATAGAATGAGGTCTTTGTTAGAACCGCAGCTGACATGAATAGAACGAGGTCTTTGACAGTCCTGCTCTTCATAGGGAGTAGAATGAGCTCTTTGCTAGTACTGCTGATAGAGGGCAGAATGAACTCTTTGTCAAAAGTGCTGATACAGGTTAGAATGGGATATTTCTTAGTATCACTGACGATAGAGAGTAGAATGCGATCTTTGTCAGTACTGATATTGATAAGAACAGAACTTTATCTTGGTCAGTACTGCTGATATGGGGTAAATTTTCCCGTGTATTCTATGAGGACAAATAAAATATTGTGTATCGTGTATCGTGTAGCGAGGTCTTCATCAGTGCTACTGACGACAGGAGCAGAATGAGGTCTTTGTCAACACTGATGACGACAGGGGATAGGAGGTTTTTGACAATGCTGATGATAGGAAGTAGAATGAGGGCTTTGTTAGTACTGCTTTAAACAATCGCAGGCAGTACAGCGCTGAATACAGAATCATGGGAACCTGGACTGTAGAAACTGAATACAGTATGAGACTCAGAGTATTATTTTTCGTGGTTTTTTTTTTTTTAATGGACTTTTTTTTTTTTTCCATCTCCAGCATTTCCTTTTTTCCTTCTGAAAATCAGATGGTTTTTCTCGAAATCCTTGGATCAAAGGAGAGTTTTCCAGCCTGTAGAATTGTCTGACCTTTCTCTCTTTGTCGAGATGGTAAAGCTTTGGTGATAAAATTGTTGGTTGGACCTGACAAAATTTCTCTTGTTATTAGAGAGATTACGCTCATCCTATCTTGACTACATCCTCAACTCATGGATACATGCAAAAGTATATCTAAAATAACGACTAAATCCTTACCACTTTCATTTGCTCTTCTGAAGTATTTCTATAATAACTGGCTACATTCTCAACCATGGCCCCAGGTCACTTACCATATTCTGAACACTTGTACTTGGTCTCCAGATTTCCACTGACTTTGCCTGTGTCGCTGCTGGAGTTGCCGCTGGTGGTAAATTCCACTCCACTGTCAGTCTTCGTCTTTGCTTCAAGCTTGAAGAACCCATAATCTGTGGACAATATATAGAAACATCCATCAAATTGTGTAACTTATCTGACTACGCCTGGGCTTTCTTTTTCCACCTGTGATTCATTTAGAGAAACACACAAAACATGTTTACCATGGTGTTTTAAAACTTGAGATACAATAATACACAGGCAAGATATTTTTCCTTCTGACCTAGTGATATTTGCCAAATTATGATTCATGCAGGATTGGCCTGCATTCTTTTCAACTGAGCAGCCAAGCATGCTTTGATAATCTATTCCTTTATACTTTGGTTGTACACCCGATGCCTGCCTGATGCCTTCCATGGCTTCGGTGCTTACTGTCCAACATGGACCATCATAGTATTGACATGATAAGGCAGATAATAACTTCAAAGTACTTGCAAAAAAACAGCTAACAGCTTCAAAGCATTTGGAAAATTGGCTAAAATAAAAGTTTTGATTTTACACAGAAACATTATCAGCTGTTGTTACATGAAATGAAATGTCGTGATTTACCACCAATTCTCCAAAACTCACAAAATTAGCATATGATTTTTACCAAGTCAAACTCAATATGTCCTTTAAACTTCTGAGGAAATCTCAATATATACTACTGAGTTAATAACAGTAACCTTTAGAAAACAGGTCTCTTGCAACTCAGAAATGCCTTCATACATAGTATTCTGAGCTAATTACCGTAGCCTTTGGAAAACCAGCCTCTGACTGCTTCATAACAGATGCCAGTTAAAAGTACACTGGGTAACTGTAACCTTTGGAAAAACAGTCTCTGGAGCCTTTAATAAGAGATATCATGTATAGTAATATCATACTGAGCTACTTATCATAATCTTTGGAAAACACATCTCTGTCTGCCTTGAAGAGATGTCATGTACAGTAGCAGTAAACTAAACTACTTACTGTGACATTTGGACAACAGCTTTTTGGAAACTTAAAGAGATGTCATTCATAATAACAGTTTAGAAAAAACACTTTTTTTTTGTAAGAGATCTTTGTCATTAACAATAACAGTACATTGAACTACTTACTGTAACCTTTGGAAAACAGGTCTCTGGCGGCTTTGCCAAGATCAGAATAACTTGGAGGAGCCATTTTCTGCAACATCGTTTTCCCAGTAAATAAGAAGAAAACTAACTAACGAAACAAGTCATTTCATCTCCATCTCATTCATGGAACTCCTTCACTACAGGCAATAACTCATCTCCACCATCTCCACCCACACACCCACTCTCTTCCCTAAGTCCATTCACACCCATCCCCTCAAACACTTACATGTGTTTCATCTCAGGTTGCACAACTTCATAAACTTACATTATGTTCAAATGTAAGGATCCACTCATCCTTCTAAAGTAATATGCAACTATGCCTGTAGATGCCACTCGCTTTGCTACTGTATGTCAGTTCTGCCTGCTAGAATCCTGTATATTGACAAGATAACTGGTACAGGTCATCACTTTCCTCTCCAACATCCAGGTCACCCCTCACCTCACACCTCCTCCTCAACAGAAAGAAACAAAAATATCATAAGAATGTGTGACATGAACAAAGTACAAACGATGACACCGTTAACACTAAAACAGGGACCCCTATAAGTATGATGCTCACTTTGTGCATGTTTCATGCCTTGGAGCTGAATTCACTCATTAGATTTTCAAAGCGCGCATGAGATTTACCCTCTAAAATATTGTGTTGTATGTCTGATCACTTTCTTGAAGTTCGACGAATGCATTTCATTTACAGAAACAAGAGTGAGTGGTGAAGTTGGAAGCTTCTGTCAACTGTCATCAGCACTTGCAGTTTCTGATACCAGGTGATATGGCAAGACAGCCAGCCACACAACACTATAGCCATATCATCAACACTGCTCAAGCAAGCACAGCAGGGTTCCTACAGACTCCCAAGAACAAAATTCAAGGAGTTCAAAGGTGTTTTCAAGGCGTTTTTATTTTATTTCAAGGCTACAATACTTGCGTAAAAATTGAGAAAAGAAATGGCAGTTTGATTTTTCTGCGTTCAGGTTACTGAAAAAAAAATTATTTAAAAAAAACAAATTTTTTTGAAACATCATCATGATCCTGGATTGTAAATCTGCTATTTTGTGACCCTGGGATTGAGTGATGAAGTAACAAATTATCTCCCCTTGGTTAACAGCAGATGACAATCCAGGATCGCGACGATGTTGTAAAAAGTTGTTTTTAAATAATTTTTCATCAACCTGAATGCAGAAAAATCAAACTGCCATTTCTTTTTGCCACATTAAAGATTTCTGGAGCCAATGGCCTGATTTACAAAGGTTTTCAAGGATGTTTGGTGAACAGATCCACACTTCGATTTTCAAAGGTTTTCAAGGCCTTGAAATTAGCTGCCCGAATTCAAGGAGTTTCAAGGAGCGTATGAACCCTGCAGCAGCTTTCCTGTTTTATAGGTTTCCCATACAGCATCCAATCAATTTTGACTGGACAGAAGGGACAGTCAACAAACTTCTGGGTATCTTATCCACACTGTCAATTTCCCATATTCCGTCCACTTTCATGCATGCATGCCAAGGAAGTCATGTTATGAACGGCTATCCAGAGATGGTTCAAACAGTGTTATATAAAAGAGAGAGAGAGAGAGAGAGAGAGAGAGAGAGAGAGAGAGAGAGAGAGAGAGAGAGAGAGAGAGAGAGAGAGAGAGAGAGAGAGAGAGAGAGAGAGAAAGAGAGAGGACAGAAAAGCAACAGAAAAGAAAGCATGTATGATCTGTTGATCTGTGCAATGAATGACTGTCAAGTGCTGTCACTACCAACAACAGGTCCCTGCATGTACCTCTGTCCTGATCTTTATTGTTAAAACTACTCTTTATGATCAGTCTGGATAGTCCAATTTGGAGTTTTTTGTTAATTAAACAACAGCAGCACAATCTTTTATTCTATATCACACTTAGACTAGAAATTCAACTCATTCCATTTCTACATCTTCCTTATCAGATTGGAGAGGAGAAAATTTGTTTTCCAGGACTAATTTTGTTTTGTTTGGGGACAGGAAATTCCTTTTTCTCCCGACTTTTTCCCTTTGGAGCTTCCAGAGATAGACAAGCCATCCATCACCTCTTCACTTTTTCTTCTCAGAAAGTTTTTGAGGTGCTCACATGGGAGACCCTACTAAAGGTACCAACTTCTACTATGTTGTACATAGGCCAGGTAGCAACTTGGCTGTACAGACGCCCAAGCATTTACAAAAACTGCCCTTCAAGTAATGTCCCAGTCAGCAGAGCCTATGGGATCAATGGACTGCACAAACCTTCCCACCACAGCTACAAGGAGGGGAGTACCAGGGCAGAATACAAGACACCAAGTTTGGGTCAAGATACTGAACTTGATGACAGCTACCACTAGACAGGCACCCAACTCTGTTGATGAAATCTGGAAATGGAACTGTCGCTGCATTCCACTGAATCAGTAAAATTTCTGTATTATGTTATGAGAAGATCTGTGACCTTGTAGCAAAAGGAAGCAGAAGCATACCATGATCCTTCCAGATCCATCAAAACGATGCAAATACTTGGCATGCTAGAAATTTTCACAATCACAATACTATTACTTATTTACTAGTTTGTCTTGTTCATTTGCTCGCTTTCTGCAACTGGCATAAATTGCGGAAGCTGGAATTCACTTTCACAATGTGACAAAAAAGCTTTGGGCCAGCAACAGGTAAAAATCTGTTGTGCTGTCCATTCTGTTGCTGAATAAAATTAGAAACTACCTAAACCCTGCCACAGAGTACCTCACTCCTTTCGTCAGTCATGAACAAACATTAGCTACTGGGCAGTCATTCTCAGAGTATAGCTCTCTGAGTGTCTGGATATATACTAAGTGGGCAGTTCTGCTGGTTTCTGCAGTGGAGGCAGGTCTACTGACAGTTAACCGACAATAAAGGTTTATCTTGAACTGGCTTGAGACCGAAGGGTTTGACAGCTGGTCACCCCAGCATTTCATTCACTTGGTGACCTATTGGAGGGCAGAAAAATTAAAGCACTCAGGTCTGCGTCTCATTTCTGCCTTCACAATCTGTCGATTGTTTTTCTTGTTTTCGTTGTTTTGTCAGCTGTTCTCACAGCAGATGGATGTTCACTTGCATTAACCCAAGTTAAACAGTTGCACACACTGGCTGTTTCACACATATTACTCAATCGAGTCTTTGTCAGAAGCAGGTTTTCAACACTGTTCACATCGCTTGAGCGTGTTTAACACCAGAGTTTGACAATATCTAAATCATACCGCCTTTCATTGAAGGGCAGTAAATCTGTTTTTTTAGGACAGCTTAAGGCCTTTTTCTGCAGTTGCTTCCCTTAGACCATTCACTCTTAATTTATTCTGCAGTAGTTATTATACAGATTTGAATTGTCCTACACTCAGTTCCTGCTATCACATGATTATAAGCAAGATCACACGATTTATAACATGATGATCACACGATTTTAAGTGGATCAAGCATTTTGTGGTCAAATTCTTGTGTTTTATGCAGTTGTCATAAATACTATTTTTTGTAGGTCATAAATGCTCAGAAGAGTAACTGAACTTGTGTGAGAGGACAGAGAGCATGAAGAAGTGGATTACAGTGTGCACAAAAAGGTCTTGTTTTTCTGCAAATGTGTACCGTTTTGGATTAGTTACATCATGTTAACTCTGTAGATTCCTACTGAAGGTAAGCATTTGTGATAAATATAGTTTCTTTTATCCAATGATGTATGTTTCATGCTCCTAGGTGAAGTGGTTGATTATTTATGATTTTTTTTAAATTGCCAAAAATTGTGATCTGAGGGACAAACTGATCCGTTTTGGCTGTGACTTGATTGAGTTAATTAAAGATACCTACCTCAGTGAACCATAAATACATGTTGCCATTTCTGTTTTCTTTGCAAATATGTTGCGACGCACAGATGCTACATACAGGTGAGCTTGGCAGAGTGCATCTTGCTTTAGGAGTGTCAACTGATGGTCAGGTAAGCAAGCTGACAAACTCCAGCAGTACTACACAATGGCCCACTGACAATGGGTCTCAAACTACTTTTGGTTCAGGAGCTATCATGTACTCAGGGTCCTTGGAACCGACTAGTGCTAGGGTTTCCAGTTTATAGCAGATAGTCTCGCCTTAGCACTGTGGCAGAACTGGGCAGCCACAGATGGTTACAATGGCATAAAGGATGTCTTTGACAGTACTACTAGTACTAGATCTGGAGACAGAGACAACTGAGCCTCAAAACTCGGACCGGATCTTGTTGCTAGTTCCATTTGAGGGCTTGGCAAGAATCCTGATAAGACCTTCAAGGCAAATAAAGTGATCGGAATCATACGGCGTTCTTTTGACTTCCTAAATAAAGATACTTTTCTCAAATTATACAAAGCCTTAGTCAGGCCGATCCTTGAGTATGGAAATATTGTTTGGTATCCATATTTGAAAAGACAGTCTTCCGCAATAGAAAAAGTACACAGGAGTCTGAGGAGAGCCACTAAATTGATAAAGGAATTGAAAGACCTACCATATCAAGATAGATTGGAAAAGTTGAAATTACCATCTTTGAAAGCTCAACGATTACGGGGTGACCTGATTCAAGCCTACAAATTGTTTAATCATGTTGATGATATTGACCCTACTAAATTTTTTACTTTATCTAACTTCGACAAAACAAGAAACCCTACTGATAAAATTCACATTGAGCTTAGCCGTACTAACAGAAGAAAATTCACTTTCAGTAATCGAGTTGCACCTTACTGGAATCAACTTGCACCAAATATTAAACGTGCCCCTAATTTAAAAGCTTTCAAAAATCTTATAGACAAAGGAAACCTTTGAAAGATCGTACCTTTGTTCAGCTCTACAAGTCACTGGTTAGGCCGATGCTGGAGTATGGACATTCTGTTTGGTCCCCACACTACTGGCAGAAAGGTCTACAGCAGGATGTGGAAGACGTGCAGCGTCGAGCTACAAAATTTATTGGAAGACTGAAAGAGAAGCCCTACCCTGAACGTCTCCGAGAACTGAAGCTCCCCAGCCTAGAATTCAGAAGGCTCCGAGGCGACATGATTGACACATACAAGTACGTCACAGGGATCTATAATGCAACAAGCCCGCAATTTAAACCATACACAGGACGTGAGACCAGAGGTCACAGCAAGAAACTCGCCAAAAACCAAGTGCGCCGGCAAGTCCGAGGCAATTTCTTCTCAGAGAGAGTGGTGATGATATGGAACAGCCTTCCTGAGTCAGTAGTGACAGCACCCACCCTGAATACCTTCAAAAACAGACTTGATGCCCATTGGTCAGATCATCCTAGTCTTTATAATCCCAAATGCTATGAACCAAACAGCTGATTTCAACTGACATTGACAATCTTCCCACCATTACGTCAGTCAGTTATATGGCACATCAATAGAGCGATGAACCGATCTTAGAAAGATCTTTCAACATCGAAAACTACAAGTACAAGTAGTAGAAAAACATGCTAATGGATGTCTTTGTTTGATTATGATGTCTAAATATCTTGAGCATGCTTATGACCTTGAGGTTAACTTATTTTTCATAGAATGATGGGACAAATTAAAGCCGTGAGGCTTAAATGAATCTGTTAAGATTTTGTCCCTATTTTGAACCTGAACCTGAACCTGAACCAGTGTCTAGACTCACCCGGTATGGTAAAGTGTATGTGCGTGAATGTGCAAGTGTTGAAGAGTGCATGTGTGTGAATGTTCAAGTGTTAAACTTAAAGTATAAAAAAGAAACACTCCAAGTGTAGCCAGGGTACAAATTTTGATTATATGGAGTGGACTGTCCGAAAACTACCACAAAATAATCAAAATCAAGCCCAGTCCACAGTCATTTGACTTGTTCTCGTGAAGTAGTCAAATTTATCTAAGAAAGTAAAAGAGCGACAAAAAGTTACGCTTCATTTACTGTACGCAGCACGACCTACTCATAAACCTAGCAGCCGGCATTCACGCCGTCACGCGTCTGCTCCCGGTTTCATGCCCTGTCCTAACCTGCACAAACATCGGTGCTGGCGTTTCGTTCACATCGACAAAATGTAATAACCCGTAACTACTAGCCATGCAAAACGAATGATTAAAGTTACGGATGTAATAAACGTCATTACCCAAGTAAAACAGTTAGGTACTCACCTGTTCCGTCTATCCAAGTTGCCTCTTCGCAAGGTCACTGACGCAGCAAGATGTCGGAAAAGCAAATCACGCATGCGCATTTGCCACTTCTGCCTTCATTATGTTTTTGCGAACACATTGTTGTTTCCCTCTTTCGGTCTGAGTTTTCTTTAACCCGAAGAGAAGCACAAACGCCAAAAATGTTTCAATCCAAATGATCCGGAAGGCTAACAGTTCCTTAATTCTTTCCTGGCGAAAGAAGTCACCGCTTCCGGGTGAAGGCGGTAGCAGACGGAAACATGGGTCAATTTGATCTCAGTTAACTAGGGCCTATGCCATTTTTCAGCACTGGTGTACTTCACCCAACAATTGTCTCGGATTTGATTTATGAGCCTTTTGTTCCCCCCCCCCCCCCCCCCCCCCCCCCCGGCAAAGTCGGCCATAACATTATTATTGCAAGATTTTTTTTTTTTTTCTTTGACAGATACAAATCTCGTCAACAGACGAACCAAAATTAGTGATCACGAGTGTTACCAGCGGTGTGTTCCTCAAAAGAGTAGGACCGACATTGTTCATATATTTCACACATGATACTTTTTTTTCCCCGATGACGCCAAAACTTAGTGACATTCTTCAAATAATACAAGCACGTGGAAATTACAATCTTGAACAGACAAGCTGGTTAAGTGAACAAATGACTTACAAATAAAACTAATAGTGAAAACACATAAAAATCTTGTATGCCTATAACCGTGTAACTCTTGTAGAAAATGTGCTATCTTTTTTAGTTTACTGGTTTGAACATCTGTCGTTATGAAGATGTCTAAAACCATTACAACCGCTCAGCCATGAATATCGAAGAATAAGACGTGATATGATCAAGACAGTTGAAATTCTGCATTGTTCTTATAATGTCAAACTACCTTACTTTACGTCAACAAAAAAAGGACGTATAATGACCAACTGAAACCTTCTGCCGATACTAATTTACTTGCATACTTCTTTTCTTAGCTGACAAGGTTTTGAATCTTTGAAATGCATTATCAACCTCTATCGTTAGAACAGAACGCTTGACAATTTCAAAAGTCAAATGGACAAACATTGGAAAATTTTTGCTCCGGGATTACTTTGTATTTGAAGTTAGTCAGTCATATGCTGCGCATCCCAGCAGGGACATCTTTATCATAAACAACAAACTACACACAATGCACGCACTACACGTAGTACACACGCTACACGTGCCCTACACATACTACATTAAACATACACTCTACAAACACATTGCACAATCTACGCACATTGAAGAAACTACAAACACTACACATACACACATTGTACTATACACACAAATACACACAAATTACAAACTATACACGCTACATGCACACACTACACCATTACACACTACTAACATTGAAACACTATACACACATTACTCACACATATTACAAACATTAAACAAACTATACTCCTTCCAATAATAACAGCACACAGTACACACACCCTTAATAAACCTACATACACTTTTTTAAGTCCTTGCTATGGGACCCATGGGAAGCCTATCCTGTCGAACAAACGAACGTTCAAAAATTAACCGATGCAACCAACAAATAAGCAATCAGATCGACCAATGGCTACTTGCACACAAAATAGCCACCTGAACGCACAAGCAATCGAACAGCTTTCAATCAATTATCTGCCTAATTACACTGCCAAATACCACGCAACCATTCAGTCGCTCAATCGAACAAACAGGTAGAACGCTCGTTTATAGATGGGTAGCAACCCAGACACATCGAGGAATCATCAAAAACTACCTTCACTGTCAGTATCGTAATCATTTGCAAGGGCTGCCGCGCGGTTTTGTCACTGTGACTTAACCCTGTCCGTCTCGCCAGCCAACAAGGGCGACATTCACAAATCAGTTTGTCTAGTGTTTGAGCACAAGAAATCTGCAGGGTACGCATTACACTTTATGTTTTGTTTTGTTTGCTGTTGTTGTTGTTGTTGATGGAGGAGGGGTTTTTTTTTTTTGTTTGTTTTTTTTTTTTTTTTTTTTTTGCATCGATTTGATGATTAACAATACATCTGTGATAATGCCGAATCGCTGTTATCAGTTTCAGTTTAATTAAACGCCAGCCTCTCCTCAATTGCAGATTTATTTGTATAAATGACGGTGGGAATTTAATTCTCTTTTCAGGCTAATAAAAATGGATGGGGTTTGAACAATAGAGTATAAGAACATAGAACTTAAACTACTAAGTATTGCTTTGTTTAAGATAGTACCCTATCTGTCTTCACCCTAGGTAACACATAGCCAAACCATAGGCAAAAAAAATCAACATGCATTTACATATCAAATCTGCACACACTACAAACACACTGCATAAACTACATACACACTAATCCAACACAATATACACACTATACACACACTACACACTGCGCCCACACACACACACACACACACACACACACACACACACACAAACACACTCACATACACTGCACACGATACACACCATACACACTCTGCACATACAGTACACACACACTACTCAAACTGTACACACACTACATACTCTAATTACACGAATAATATGTCACACACATGCGTGTGCCCGTGCGCGCGCACGGGTGCGCGCGCGCGCGCGCGCGCGCACACACACACACACACACACACACACACACACGAACATTGTCAAGAGCAGGGCTAAAAGGTCTGCAACGAAGGGATCTACGGCATCTGATGACGTTAAAAACGATGACGCAAATTAAAAAAAAAAATGACGCTAGAGGGATGGATGAGGGAAAAGAACATTCAGAAAAAGACAAAATTAACCCCTTACATGCTACAAGCAAACAAAGAAATAAAGATCACCAGCAAAAACACGAACTTTCTTCACATTCATTGCAGTCTAGAGGTTCCATAGATTTACCCGAAGTTGTTGTATTGCACGACTCGGTGCTAAACGGTATATCCGCTCAAAGACTGGGTGCAGCTTATGGATTGAATATCAAGAAAAAGAAAACGACCACAATTGATCAATGCAAGAAGGCTTTACCGTCTGACTATCGACAGTGCAGACGTATTTGTGCTTCATGTTGGGGTAAATGATCTCAAAGACACATCTGATCCAAAAGAAAAGGCATCTACTTTCATCAACTTCGTGAAAGAATTACAAAAGCGTTATCCTCAAACTCGAATTGTTGTTAGCAAGGTCGCCCCAACTAGGATAAAAAAAAAAAAAAAAGCTAAACATCAAAAGAGAAATCTTTAATGACGAAATACATTGTAACCTTTCCGGTCAAAATAACGTGTCGTTCGTGTCCCACGAAAACATCACCAACAACACTCAGTACATGTGGGACTTAATCCATCCCTCAGAAAGGGGTCTCAGCGTGTTCGCAGGCAACCTTGGTCGTCATCTTCATTACTTGTACTGGAGAAAGCAAAGACAACCCGGTCATCGCTACAGCTCTCGTCGTCCCAGGATAACCCCCCCCGTCCATATCACCAGGGCAGAGAGGACTCTTTTTCTTACTGCGCATGGAACATCGGGGACGAGATTACCTGTACAGTTACTGAGCCCAGTGAAAGTCTTCTGTCTACGTATTTCTGCTGGGACTGTTATAAGGCTGCCATTTTCATAGTCGCGCATGATTGTTTATAGTACATTAGTCACTGTCCTGTTGATAGATTTAGGTATTGCCACACTGAATTTCAGTTTTTGGTGTCTGCAAAGTGTCTTTTTCATTTAATAGGCTATTACTGTGCTTTGCTTTATTTGCAGTTTTCTTCTGTTTCTTTATTATTATTCTTTATAACTTTTTTTGATGGAAAAAAAAGACAAAAATTAGTATCCTACAATAGAATTGCTGTTCAATCACTACCAATATAATACACCTTCAACAACATCTTGAGAACAACACTTACATGGTCATCATCCTTCAATCTCTAAATGTGATAAAGAAGGACTTGCCACGACTGGACCATTCTTTCTATCCACCAGTGTGCCAAGAAAGTGATTATGCTGCAAAAATTTTGTGGCTGTGGCCATTATATAATGACCAATTATTTTTTCATCATCCAATCCAGTCGCCTGTACCAAAAGACACAACAAACTTGTATTCTTGTGCAGCGCGTGTCCGATTTGACAAATCGTTAGTTTTGAATACCGTTTCTGTGTATTTCCCCCAAGGTATTATTGATTGCAATTCTGACTGGCTACGTTCGTTAAATACTACAAATGATAAATGGTTAATAGCAGGGGACTTTAATGAACATGCTCCCTTTTGGGATCTATCTTGCGTCAAAGTAACCTCTAATCGCTTGGTTGAGAATATTTCAGATTCTCCACTTTTTCTTTTAAATGACGGAAGTGTCACAAGACTGCCTGATGTTCCCAGCCACAAACCATCGGCAATCGATCTGACCCTAATCTCTCCAAAGTTAGTTCCTAGCTGCAAGTGGCAATTACACGATAACACTTTGGGAAGTGATCATATTCCTATTATCCTTACTTTTTAGAGGATTTGAAGTTAAGCACAATGATGTAAAGGATAAAATTCCTAAATTTGATTATAAACGAGCTGACTGGGCCAAATTTGAATCTGTTCTAAGGTCTTACGATGTCAGTTCTTTTGATAAATCAGACATTGAATCTATGTATTCTCATTTTACAGAGGCAGTTTTAAATGCTGCAGGCAAAGCAATTCCCAAAATTTAATGTGTCAAAACTCTTCGAAACACGTTGGTAAAGTATGGTGAAACAGATTCGTGTAAAAATGCTGTAGACAAAAAACAAGAGCACCTTTAAATTGTATGCTAAAGTTAAAAAAAGTGAAAGGCAGTGTTCCTGTCAAATCTGCTAAAAACCAAAGAAACAGAGTTACAGAAAGTGCTAAAAGCAACTATTGGTCAACGTTTTTTTTTTTAATGAAATAAGTGACCATAAAGATAAAAGTAAAATTTGGAAAAAGATCCATGAAATGAAAATGGGATTCATCTACCAGAGTATCCAATTATTCTAGGTGACTCACATTATTTCCCTTCCGACAACCTCTTCCTCATTCAACGCCTTCCTTTGCGCTGAACTCAGAAGCAATCTGAAGCGATCAAAGCTAAGTGCATTTTCGTTATTTTGTCCGTCTTTGTTTCACCTGAGTAAGACCTAAGAGGTCGAAACGCGTTGTGTGTTGTCTTGTGACTCGTTTGTCCACGTTTCTCTGGGCGGTTCGCTGACATTTATTTAAGATTTGTTTAGATTTCCGCCTGCAGTCGTTTCACTTTGCAACTAGATCTAGGTGATGAACAATTTCCTTCAGAATATCAAAAAGCTGAGGCATTTGCTGACACCTTTGTAAAGAATAGCTCTTACAATAGTCTATCAGAAAAATGCAGAACTTTGAGGCAAAATCAATCACAAAATGACATATACAATGACCCTGAGAAAAAATAATGATCACTACTTGAATGCTGAAATTACTTTCCAAGAATTACTATCTGCTATCAGTTCATTACCTAAGACCAAGAAAACTTCTGTTGGTCTGGATGCCCATTTCCAATGAGTTGATAAAAAATCTTCCAGAAAACTTTTTGTTGCTTTTACACGGAATTATTAGTAAATGCTGGATTGAAGGTAACATCCCATCTATATGGAGAGATTCAATTATAGTCCCTATTTTAAAGCAGGGCAAACCAGTACACGATGTAAATAGTTATAGACCTATCTCTCTGACGTCTCATGTATGCAAATTAATGGAGCAAATTGTTTTAAATCGATTGTCTTATCATTGCGAAAAACATGGGATTATCCCTGTAAACCAAGGAGGGTTTAGAAAAGGCAGATCAACCATTGATCATTTAGTGAAATTAACAACTCAAATCAAACAACAATTTGCCAAAAGACAAAATGTTCTTGCCACATTCTTTGATATAAATAAGGCATACTATCAGGTTTGGCATGGACGATTACTATACAAGTTAAAAACGGTAGGGCTTTCTGGTCATATCTATGACTATGTTAAAACATTCTTGGCCAACAGAAGTATCCAAACAAGAATTGGTCACATTTATTCCTCTAAAAGATTTCTTGATATGGGTATCCCTCAAGGCTCTGTTATTGCTCCTATTCTATTTAATATCCTAACTTACGACTTGCCAATATCTATCTCCAAAAAAAGTAACTTCATTCAGTATGCTGATGATTTCTGTTTGTGGATGAATGTTACTTTAAAAAAGAAAACATCAAAAAGGTCTATAAATTTTGTAAGAAGAGCATATCAATATGATCTAGGTAATATTGCTATGTATATGTCTGAAAATGGTTTAAGTTTATCACCTCAAAAATCTCAAATGATGCTATTCGATGCAAGTGGATATGTTCACAATGCTCCAGAATTCAAAGTTAACAACACCACACTTAAATACGCTTCACACACGACACACACACATTACACACACTACTCATACTGTTCACACGCTACACACTCTAAAAACACGAATCACACACACACACACACACACACACACACACACACACACACACACACACACTGCACACACTACAATCACAAACACACTACACACAAACTACACAGACACTATAGAGATTCTGCAAACACTGCCTAACACACAACAAACGTATTACACCCACTACTCACACACTGCACTCATACACACAAACACTACACACGCTACATACATTAAACACACCAGCAACACACATATAGTGTGTTAAGTTTGTGCAACGTTTGAGGCGTGTTTGATGTGTGTGCAGTGTATGTGTAATGTGGTAGTAGTGTGTGCAGTATTTGTAGAGTCACCTGTGTATGTACACAAACCACACACACTACAAACGCTAAACACACTGTACACTCACTATACATACACTGCACATACATTTCACACACACTCTACAACACACTGCATACACCACAAACTTAAACAACCACACACAACACACACTGCAGACACAATACACAAACACTATACACAATGCACACACGCTACATTCACGCTGCACATATACCTCGCTACGTACACTCAACACACACACCACTTTCTACACACATAATACACATTACACATGCTTCATACACGGGCATATGCTTCACACACACGCATTATTCCTGTGTGGCGCACTTTGCATCTTTTCGACGCGAATGGAACGCCATAGCTATGCTGCTGTTGCAGACCCCGCCGAGGTCCCTGAGGTAGTTCTTTCGCGTTCACACATTGCCCCACACCTTGCCGTGGGCGGAGGGGTGGGGGTGGAGAGAGAGAGAGAGAGAGAGAGAGAGAGAGAGAGAGAGTTGACCTCTGTCACCGCGTTAAAGTCGACTCACAAGTCAACTGTCGTGACAAGTGATTCTGCACCTCGACTCCCTGTTAAGGACACTGCTTCAGTGTGCGGCCATCCCATTCAAACACGACTGTTGAAACCTTATTAAGTAAAATGTCGAATGGTAAGGGGAGGAGGAGGAGGATGAGTAGGACGAGGGGATGTGTGTGTGTGTGTGTGTGTGTGTAAGAAATGAAACGCGCGTGTGTTGCATGAACGTGAATGCTTTATCATTTTTGATTCGTTTATTTTTGTAGACTGTTCATTAATATTTTATTTACGTGTCTGTGGGTAAAATCTTAATTTCCTCCAGGAGGGAAACTATTCTTACATAAGGAATTCGAAAGAAGTCTGGTCTCGTTAGCCTATATACTGCACCAGCATGAGCTTTGGTCGTTAAGCTACATATTCCTTTTTGTACTCCTAGTTCTTATAGAACAGGGAGTACTTTACAATGAGAACGAAGAAATGCTCTCTCTCTCTCTCTCTCTCTCTCTCTCTCTCTCTCTCTCTCTCTCTCCTCTCTCTGTGTGTGTGTGTGTGTGTGTGTGTGTGTGTGTGTGTGTGTGTGGTCAAATTGCATTCCACTCGCTCCAGACAAAACTACTGGGCCGATCTTTCTGAAAATTTGTAGGTATGTTTATTACGGGTAAAGGATGATGCCCGATGTTTTAGTTTACCGTTATAGCCGTTACTAACGGCTATCAAGGCCCCTGACGGTTTTTCTTCTTTATGGAACATCTCAAAAAGATTTGGCCGATCTGTCTGAAATTTTGTAAGCATATTCATTACTGGTCATGGATGATGCCCGATGTTTTATTTTACCGTCATATCCGTTACTAACGGCTATAACGGCCCATGACGGTTTTTCTTCGTTATGGAATATCTCAGAACGTACGTGGCCGATCTTTCTGAAAATTTGTAGGTATGTTCATTATGGTTCACGGGTGATGCCCGATATTTACCAGAATAGCCATTACTAACGGCTATAACGGCCCAAAACGGTTTTTCCTCTTTATTGAATATCTCACGCATATTCAAGATAAACTGGGAGTACGTTTATATGCTTTGCATCTTGTTCCTGTTTGTACTCCCAGTTCTTACAGAACAGGGAGTACTTTGAAATGGGTACGAAGAAATGCTGTCTGTGTGACTGTCCGTGGTCAAAATGTGTTCCACTCGCTCCAGACAAAACTTCTGCGCCCATCTTTCTCTGAAAATAGCCGTTACTAACGGTTTTTCTTCTTCTTTGGAATATCTCAGTGACAAAATAGATTATGACGCATGTTTGATTGTGACGTTATTTCATTTATCTATCTACGAAAGTGCTGTTTTTGACGGATATTAAAATAGCTTTAGATCTAATAACTGACTGGTAGATCATGGGTATTTTCATAGTTAGTAAGCATGCTCTTGACATGTACACTCGTATTCAAGATAAACTGGGAGTATGTTTATATGCTTTGCATTTTTTTTAAAAATACTTTTGAGTGTGTCACCGCTGTCTCACAATGAGTCTTGACGCAACAGCAGCACACTTTCCTAAGTTACACAGCTTGGCCAGTCCCATACTGGTTGTGTGTGTGTGTGTGTGTGTGTGTGTGTGATCAAGTAGTAACAACATTTGAACAGATGAAAATCACCTTGGCTTTGTGATTTTTTTCTTCTTTTTTTTTTTTAATATGAAAAAAAAACATTATTTTATCCTGGACTTTGGGGGGCCAGTAAACTAGTTCAACGCCATACGTCAGCAAAAATAGCAGAATGATGCACGACTTGCGGCCTCCTTGTCTTACTACGCCGTGGGTAGGGCGGTAGAATTTCGGAGTGAAAAGTCTAGCAGACGACAGGAAAATGAAGGAACATGTGGATCGTGCTTGCACAGAAAAAGAAACGGACATGAGATGACACCCAGCTGGGAGGTGGCCATACCAGCAGAAGACGCCTAAGGGCAGATAGGCGTGGGGCGGCACTTGACCACCTGCCTCCCATCAGCGGTGACGACGGGACTAGCCTGTGTCGCCGGAGGGAACGACCTTCGTCATTCTTCTGCAACTTCACCAGTGCGACGGGGGAAGGGGGGGGGGGAGGGAGAGGGGGAAAGACAGAGAGAGCGATGGGGGGAGGGGGAGGGGGAGAGAGAGAGAGAGAGAGACGGGGGTTCGGGGGGGGGGGGGGGGGGGGGGGGGGGTGCAGAGTGGACACCGATCATTGGTTTATTGTCCGAAGGCTGTTCTTCTTGGGCCCACTCTCCCAGACCGTCGTCAAGGCACCGGGCGGCCGTCCTCGCGTCGAATGCTGACGGTCATGTGCCGCGTGATGCCGAGCAGGGAGATATGCAGGACCGGAATTGCAAAGCCGCTGCACGGAGACCGGTGTCCACTCCGCGCCCCCAACCCTCCCCCCCCTACCCCCCCCCCCCCCCCCTCTCTCTCTCTCTCTCTCTCTCTGCTTTGTGGTTGGTTCTGTATTTCCTTTAGCGCGTCGGTCTAGCAAAATAAGTATATATTACAATAAGTCACAACCCAACAACACTGGATGAGTTTTTTATGTCACCTAATGATGTTCGGAAAAATGACTTATGGAGTGCTGTCTACCTGTCTATCAGTCTGTTACATGCGCACTCGCGCACACAAACACACACTGAACACACACACACACACACACACACACACACACATACACACACGCACACACACACTGAACGTGCATCACACACACACATACGCATGCGTGCGCACAAACACATACACAGATACGTATGCTCGCGCGCGCACACACACACACACACACACACACACGCACGCACACACACACACACACACACACACATACACACACACGCGCGCGCGCGCGCGCACGCGCACACACATCCGCACATAGATATTCATCTACACACACAAACTTACACACATGCGTGCGCAACTGGGTCATCCCCCCCCCCCCCCCCCCCCCCCCCCACACACACACACACACACACACACACACACACACACACACACACACATCAGGTCAGCTCAGGCATTTGGACGACCAGGCCTCGCGGTCTCATAACGCGTCCTTCTTTTTGGTTAATATGACAGTTGCTATGATGATAATATAAGCATCCCTTATGATGCACTAATCATAAAGATACTGAGCAATTTCAGTATCACTGTCTAGGAGGTTTTTGAATTTGTTAGCATCTGAGGCCAATTTAGTTTGTGCAGGAAGATTGTTGCAATGTTTGGCGACTCTGTCAGAGAAAAAGTTTTTCCTCATATCATTTCTGCTATACATGGTTAGAATTTTAAATCACTGTTACGAGTTCTTATTTCGTTAGACAAGTGAAACAAACCTTTATTAGTATTGTCAGTATTTTGAAAAATCTTGTAAACATTTATCAAATCTCCCTTTAATCTTCTATATTTTCAGGATGGCAAGTCTAATATTCGTAGCCTGTCCTCGTAATCTAAATTTTAGATTTTAACATTTTAGTTGCTCTCCTATGTACTCTTTCGATTGCACTAGACTGTCGTTTAAGAAAAGGATTCCAAATTATGTTTCCATACTCAAGATGTGCCCGTACCAAACAAGTGTGTATAGATTTTTTGAACACCTCTTCATTTATTTTTTAAAACTCCTTTTAACACACACACATAACACTTCTAACATCCACACATACAGATATTCATCTACACACACAAACGTACACACGCGCGCTCTCAGAAGAGAGAGAATTTGTTTTGACTGTTCATCCGTATATGCGTGACAGACAGACAGACATACAGACAAAGAAAGAAAACAAGATGAATAGAAGAAACGGCTGGTCACATCAATCGCTGACATGCACAATTTGAACTGCGCCGCACTGTGCCGTGGGAAAACCCCGCTGGAGTTCAAGACGGTCACGACCACCTGTATGCCGTGGGGCAGCTGTTGACCCCTTTCACTTGGCGGCTGAAAGGGACACAGGCTGCACACACCCCCTCCCCCCCCCCCCCCCCCCCCCAAAAGAAAAAAAAAAATCAATGCGTCAAGCCCTTGCTTAAAGAGTCGAATAAGCCATTTATAGAGTGGCACAATCAGCTTGTATTGAGAATTTGTATTGTGTCTGAAAGTTGATACTCCTCATTTTCTTTCATATGGCTTGCCAAGGGACTGGCCAGGCGGTTCCAAGCAGACAGATTAAAATGAAGAGAATGCGACTGATTAGGGGCAACCGTCTGGCGCAAAGGTAGGGTGACGGGTCAGTGCATAGGCCTGAGATGTGAGGGGAGCCATGGGGAAGGTCGTGTATTGAAGAGTGTGAATGATGTCATCGGTAGAAATCCCCCCAAAACTGATGGATGTATTTGTGGGTGGTTGTTCTTTTGATCAATTATCAGCTTCATGAAATACTGGTTCTTTCTTTCTGCGTACGCAGGCTGATACTCCTGCGGACACTCTGTATAGACAGGCAGAGGAGTTTTGTGTGTATGACCGTTTTTTTTTTTCCCGCCATTAAGGCAGCCATACTCCATGTTCAGGGAACTGGTTCAAATTTATGCTAGGCTTCAAGGGGTCCAGCTTTAAAGATAAATCGCATGCGGCCAACACGTGACATGCGCATGGCGGTGGGAGAGAAGTAGGCTGAGTGCATTGCTGAGAGCTTGCGGGTTGAGAATTGCATGTCTTCTGTCATGGCCTGACTTGTTTCGTAACGTGTTGACCATCACTGGGCCAGCTTTGTATGGTTCAATCGTTCGTTCACTGTCCAACTCTGGAAGCACTGACACTGTCCGTTGGCTGTTGTCAATTGACATTCACCGGGACAAGAAACATGCTATCGCCTGTGAATGTGTCGAGCGCTGTAGCATTTTCGTCACAATAAAATAAAATTTGGAGGGGCTGGGCAAAAAATACACAAACACACGCGCGCGCGCGCGCGCGCGCGAGAGAGAGAGAGAGAGAGAGAGAGAGAGAGAGAGAGAGAGAGAAATGGGGGGGGGGGGGGGGGGGGGGGGATGGGTTGCATTTGCCTGTACAGCTTGAGTCACATTGTGAGCCTTGACTGTACTCCTGTCCCTAGACACTTGTGAAGGACATTTGAGAGAGAGAGAGAGAGAGAGAGAGAGAGAGAGAGAGAGAGAGAGAGAGAGAGAGAGAGAGAGACTTACAGACGTTTTTGATTCAACTGTTTTCTCATATTTTGTGCGAAATCCAGAAATATTCTAGGTTTTTTGACAAGCAAAGACTCGAAAATGGCGCCGAAATCAGTTTAGCAAAATACCAGTTCAGAAACAAAATAAATGCATTTGTTTCTAAACTGAAGCAAAGAAGAAGAAGAACAAACAAATGTAGGCTTTCCCATCTAATGTAGTTACAACAAACAAAACACATGTATTCTCGGGACTTCAGTGATGTTTTATATTATAAGGCATTCATATTTTTTCAAAAGATTTCACACGGATGACAAAGATTCATCAGTCGAGGAAGGCATGGGAGCTGGTAACTGGACAACATATTTCGTCTGCTGAAAGACAACCGATAGTACCTGGCTACTAACAAATCAAAATGAATGAATAAGATAAAGAGAGAAGAGGGCAGAGGGAGGGGAGGGGGGATGCACAGGCAAACAATCCCTCCATGGTCACGATCGGTCAGTCTGTTTAAACTGTTGTCCGGCCAATGGAACATTCAAATACAAATATTTTTTAGGGTCATATTTCATTTCATAAAAATGGTAAGTTTGCATGTGCACATGGCATCTTACAAAGCAAGCAAAGCATTGCACACCTTGAGAGGGACAAGTCAACGTAAGCTTACACGCCGAAACCAGATGCAATGAGGCGCTTTTATGACAGCACCATAATCAATTCAAGGCACTGAAGTATGGTTCCTTTATGCACATCATGACATGCAGAGCCGCCATATTTCTACCCTTCTCCAGCAGAGCGTATCCCAAGCGTTCCCTTCTGAAAAGAATGATATACAAAAAGGCAACGAATCTCCCAACATCTGCAGAACTTGGTCCTTTCCCAATCAGCCTATATAAAAATAGTCTCACACTAGGCTTCTGGTTACATAATAAAAGTAGTCAATATGTCCTACCTCAAACAATGAAATAGCAGAATGCTTTGAAATATGACAATAATTAAAGGGCATGGTTAAATTTATCGGAACTATTCTCCATAAACTGGAAATGAATCATATTTTGAAATTATCAGTCAGTCCTTGACACTGGGAGAACAAAATATGCTATCAAATAGAAATCAAAATCTAAATACACAGACTTCTGGGAACAGCAAAAGGAAGCATTTCGAAACTATGCTTTTACGATAAAATCACTCACTGAAAACTACCGCACAGAACCATAGGGCCTATATGATAAACGTTAAAGATTTCGAACAGAGGCGTGATCTCAGCAGACTGCATCGGTGCTCATGGCCACCAAATAGAAAGGGGTAGATACACGAACACTACCAGAGAAGACAGAAAGTGCTCAGAAGTGGTTTGGGTCGCAGATGAAACTCATTTTCTGGACGGCTGCTCTAGACACAAACAACAAGGCTGGAGCTAACAGGGCAGTTATCAAAAGATGACTCAGACCAAAACTTGAATAAACATTGTCCAAGTTGATTGCTAGACAATAACGAATTTCTGTTTCCAACGGGAAAGGGAAGTTTTCACGAACATTAGCCCATCCAATCTCTCTCTCTCTCTCTCTCTCTCTCTCTCTCTCTCTCTCTCTCTCTCTCTCTCTCTCTCTCACACACACACACACACACACACACACACACACACACACACACATACATACACACAAAAACAGGAGCACGCGCGCGAACGTGCGAGCATGAGCACGAAAGAGCAATTATAATCACACAAGATGGACCCACGAATGTCATCTAAAATCGATTAAGTAGACAAAATCTGCAATTACAGTATCTTGCACGAAAGAATGTTATAAAGGAGAGAGAGAGAGAGAGAGAGAGAGAGAGAGAGAGAGAGAGAGAGAGAGAGAGAGAGAGAGAGAGAAAAACTGCGCTTCAAACCAAACTAACCAACAAACCAAACTAACCAACAAACCATACTAACCAACAAACCATACTAACCAACAAACCAAACTAACCAACAAACCAAACTAACCAACAAACCAAAACCAACAAACCAAACTAACCAACAAACCAAACTAACCAACAACCAATACTAACCAACCAAACCAAACTAACCAACAAACCAAACTAACCAACAAACCATACTAACCAACAAACCAAACTAACCAACAAACCATACTAACCAACAAACCAAACTAACCAACAAACATACTAACCAACAAACCATACTAACCACAAACTAACCAACAAACCATACTAACCAACAAACCAAACTAACCAACAAACATACTAACCAACAAACCATACTAACCAACAAACCATACTAACCAACAAACCATACTAACCAACAAACCAAACTAACCAAACCAACCATACTAACCAACAAACAATACTAACCAACAACCAAACTGCCTTCTTCCCCCGTACCATCCGCGACTGGAACAACCTGTGTCCGCAGAAGTCGTCAAATCCCCCACCCTGGCCTCCTTCATTTCGAAGGTGACCAGATCCTCCACGTAAATCTCTCTCTCTCTCTCTCTCTCTCTCTCTCTCTCTCTCTCTCTCTCTCTCTCTCTCTCTCTCTTTTCTTTCAAGCTGCCCAGTGACCGTCCAGCATGTCAATAATTGCCGAATACTCGGCATGTAGACATTACTGGAAGAAGAAGATGCTATTCATATTTGTTTTAAATGGTTTATTTTCATACACATACAAACACGCTCGCACATGCTCTCTCTCTCTCTCTCTCTCTCTCTCTCTCTCACACACACACACACACACACACACACACACACACACACACACACACGCCAGCACGCATACATACACAACTTCCCGCCTCTGGCCCCCTCCTCGATCCCCGCTTCTACCCGCTATTATACACCCAAACGTCCTGTGCTCCGTACTCTGACGGTACACGTAGTATAGACCTACATCTGTACAAAGTCACTACGAAAGAGGTGGGGGGGGGGGGGGGGGGGGGGGCAGAATAGGAGTGGACGCGGATGGGGAAGGGGGGGGGGGGGGGGGGGGGAGAGAAAGGCGGTGCAGCACAAACACAACCAACTTGGACGTCGTGCACGGCCGGTGGACTTTGGACTTTGGACCTGGATACCCTGGGACATCGTTTTGTTCCCCTGCTCATCGACTCTCTCAAACCCCGCCCCCACCCCTTTAAACCCCACCCTGTAACCTCAACAGCCTCCCACAATGCACTGCGCAAGAAGTACCCAAGATGCAATCGGGCTCTGGAACCTTCACTTTAGGAAGACAGCGTCGTTCCGAGTTTGGCTTTGGCCGTGGCTGGACGTGTTTTTGGAGTCTGTTCGTTGAGCCTCGCTGTTCTTGTGTCTGTCTTGGACAGTGGTTCTTTGCGACCTCCTTGGACTTTGTTTTGGCGCTGGTGCCTAGTTCAGCCTTTTCGGCGGACGTTTTTTTTGCTCTTTGTGCCTTTCTCGGACGTTTGTGGTGCTTCTCCTGGGTTTTTCTGTCCTGGTTCGGCAGTCTTTCCTGGCTCTGCTGTCGCCTGTGCCTTTCTGCCGTGCCTTTTGCCCAGGACGTTGCCTTCGTGTTTTCTGTGGACCACAGGTTAGTTGATTTTTTTTTGTTGTTGTTTTTTTTTTTTTTGTTTTTGTTCTTAACTTCAGATTTACCAAGATTCGTTTTAAGTCGTTAACTTTCTTTCGTTGGTAAGAATAGTGATTTTGTTGTTGTTGTTGTTGTTGAAATTTATGATTGCTTTGGGTTTGACGAGACGAAAACACTCCCTCTGAGCCGCCCTTTGAGGAAATCCGATTCATAAGCTTGTCAAAACTATAACAACGTATACTGTAAGGCATTGCGTTTAACTTAGGCTGATCAGAGTAACACACCTCGCACAATTTAATTTATCAGCGCATTAATGGCCGTGTTTTTATATATATATTGATCTGACCTGACATTGAGGAAATACGTATGTTTGTGAAAACTATAACAACGTATCAGGATTGTACCGCGTTTTAACCTAGACTGATCAGAGTATGGCACCTCGTGTAGTTTAATTCGTCTGCGCATTACTGGCCGTGTTTCATGTTATTTAGTTCACACTACACATATGCACAACAACACATTTACACCGTCGATAGCCGGTTTGAGATCAGAATTTTTTTTTTTTTTTTAAATTTTTTTTTTTACGAGAAACGAATTTTTGTGTGTTAAATTAAGCTGTTCCTTTGAGGTTTCGCTTTCCCTGTTTGTTCTGAGGGCCCCATGTGTGCGTCTATTCTAGACAAAATGGGTGAAATTGGCCTGGAGACTGTAATTAATGTTTTACCGTGGGAACATGGCCATACCCCGTTGTTATTTGCATGTCTCACGCGGAAGGATTGTGGGGGACTGATGGAAAGGGAACCAATGGAGGCAAGATCTCACCAAGTGAGCCTTATGTGAACGTCTACGCTCAGTTTGTTTTCCAATTGGCCTACAGAACAGTTTACCCCACAGATATTTGTCGAAAATGTAAAGAACACGAAGAATTTTGAAAAAAAAAAAACATTGAAAAAAAAATTCTGGAGAAGTTCTTGAACAGTAACTGAGCATGCGATATCTAACCATGACAGCTCTTGCTAAATTTCGCACACGAAACACGTTGAGTAAGATTTTTTTTTTTTTTTTTTTTTTTTTAACATGCACAGAAATGTTCTCAGCCTCCCGACCTTTTAATGTTCTCTCAACCACAATTTGAATTTTGAACACACATTTTGTAGAAAATACGCTCATTTTAGTCGAACAATATTCCAAAAGCAGTTGTAGGGTATGGAGGTCTGTACACGGACGGAACCCAGGCATGGACCATCGACAATAGGAATAGTTAAACCTAGCCAGACTCCAAAGGCTGCACACGGGGCCCTGTCAGGTTTGGTTAGATGTTGCCTTTGTCCTCCCACCACACAAGACAACAGTGGTAGCATCCTTTCGTCTAACCTTATGTAGGAAATCTCTCACTTACTCTTTTAGTATGTTGTTACCCTGCTAGCCTGTTATCACCACCTATGTTTCGAAGTTACCGCCGTGGATCTCTCGCTTTCCTTAATGAGTTATGATCTTGTTGGCCTATGTTCACCCGGATCTCTCTCGCTTCGCAAAAAAAGGAGGACAAAATTAATTAAGAAATAATAATAGTAACAACAACAACAACAATAATAATAATAATTTAAAAAAAAATAACGGTGATAATAACAATAAGAATAATAATGATAAATTAAAAGTAGTGTAGTATCCCAGCTGCCCCCTTTCCACCCGTCTGTCGGAGTTTCTACCAGCCCTTTCCTACCCGTTTGTCTGAGTTTTAGCGAACTTATTATTGACACGGAGTTTTGGTTTTGGGGGTAGAATTTCTTGCTTTTATGCAAAGGTGCTATGTATTGTGATTTATCGTTTAGGTGTAGTCGTGTTTAGAAAACCAGCCGTCAGCGTCGCATAGATAAACATTTGGTGAGTTCTGGCGGCCATTTAGGCAAAACAGCTGCCTGGTCCTTTTTACCTGCGAACGTGCCATCGCTGCGCGCTCGATTTCCACGTGCGCGTTTGACTATTTAAAAAAAAAAAGACAAAAAACCAAAAAAAAAAAACCCTGTCAATCACGATTGGAACCACGCTCTATCCCCCCCCCCCCCCCCCCCCCCCCCCCCCCCCCCCCCCCCCCGGTTTTTCACCCCCGTTTGTCGTAGTCGTAAAATTCTTCCTTTCGTCCATATATTCTTCATTACGTATGGACGCTCAGGCATTTTCACCCAAAAAAGAAAAGGTCTCAAACAACTTCTTAGCATTATTTTTTTTTTCAAGAGTAAATTACAACAGCATAGGGTAGGGAACAGGGAATACACACGTACACAGTTTACATGGCACCCACGCTCTTAGGTTGAGTTTAAGTCCTTTGTGTAACAGCCCATTCACACACTTTTGCCTGCATTGAAATGATACTTGCTGCTAAAGCACTTGCCAACAACTTTTTACTGTCATCTTTAAACACAGTTTGGTGATGATGAGTACAGGCCAGAAAGACTGTATTCAGTGTGCTGTAACTGACTTTCCTTTTTCAATTTTAATTTGAATCGCCCCTCCAAAATTAACTTTTTCATGATGATAAGACAGTTTCAAACACCTGAAGTTTTGGGGATCACCTCCAAGTGAAAGAAAAAAAAAAAGATGGGACAAAAAAGCCTCTCTATCTGTATACACAATATCCAGCTCAGATTGATATTACAGTATGTGCATGATTAATGGGAGAGAACTCAGAATTGAAACCACTGCACTGATAGGCCTAGGTGTTTCCCTTTCGGCAGTGTGCATGGTTAATGGGAGAGAACTCATTAGTGTACTGACATTGTACTGACAGGTGTTTCCCTTTTGGCAATTCGGGCACAACTCAAAATTCATTCTTAAAAATCAATATCTATATCGGATGGAAAGCTGCAAGATTTTACTGGGAACTATCCTCATATATGTTCATTTTCTGTTATTATGATGAAAGCTACCCATATCTAGATGTAATTTTTTCTTTTCTTTTTTTTCCCCCAACCCCACCTTCATAAAGGCATCATTTTTGTAAAAGGAGGATGTAGAATATGTCAGCATTTTTTTTGTCCATAAGGGCATCAGGCCATAGGACGTAAATATCACACTTAACAGTAACAGTAACAGTAAAAGTAGGCCAAAATGATTTTTTTTCCACATAGTACATTTTTTATGACCAGTGTATTAGTACCGATAAAGTACTAATTTGATTTTATAGCAATGTTAATGTTGAAATGATTTTTTGCTGCATACAGCCTAAGTCGGTGTGTGTGTATGTTGAACAGCAAATAGCATTTCAAAGCAGTCAGGGGGTTATAAGACAGAAAAAAGAGGGGGGGAGGAGAGGGGGGGGGGGGGGGGGGCAGGGTCAGCAGGGTCAAGAGTGGTGGGAGGGGAGGATGGGGGAAAGAGGGACTGGATGAGAAGTGGGAAGAACAGTAAAGTGAAATGTGAGGGGGATGGGGGTGGAGAGACATAGGAAAATGCACACTCAGTACCACACACACACAAACATATGGACACATATTGTGCCATAACTCAGACTGACACACAAACATACACATTTCTGCCATCACCACCACCAGAATCACCACCACCACACACACACACACACACACACACACACACACACACACATGTTGCATGCTATATTTGTTTTCCTTTTTTTATGAGGGCAGGATAGAAAGAAGCTTGACAAGCTTATTCTTCAACCCTCAATAAAGATAATTTTGACTTGACTCGACACACACACACATACATACACACACTAATAATAAACATCCTGACCTGATGAGTTCTTTGCAGCTTGTCAATCAGAAGCACACCAGACAAAACATACATAAATTGGAAGTTTGATTAAGAGGCATACTTGATATTATTCTGAAACTAAATAAAGAACAGTTTAAACAGAACACCCCATCCTCCTTCCACCCATACACCCCCACACCATTCCATCCTACCCTCACAACTTATTGTTGCTTCTACCACTCACCTCTGCTGGGCTGCTCAAGAGTCCATAAGATATTATGGTTCGTGTTTGTATGTGTGTGTAGGAGGAGTGGAGGGGAGGAGAAACAGTGTGCGTGCATGTGTGTGCAATGTGGGGGTGGGGGTGGGGGGCAAAGGAATAAGGAGGGGATGGGGAAGAGGAAATACACATGCGCACACTCTCTCCGCAATGCATAGATTTATTGTGTTTAGTGTACATTCTGGATAAATATCAGCTCCTAGTATGATACCAAATTTTCGAAGAAAAAAACAAAAGCCAAGAAAGAATCACATGCTATTTTTCAATTTAAAAAAAAACTTGATTAAGAAAATTTGAGTATGTAAATAAGAGTAATGTTGAAAAGGGAAACAAAGCACTAGAATTAAAAACAGCAACAGCACTAACAAGGCCCCATCACTCATCTAACCTTATTATTGAGGGGTTTCTGTTCAAAACTGATGTTTGGGAGGGTTTAATGCTACATTTCAATGAAATTGAACAATGCCTAATTCATGTATACAACTTTTCTCTGGCCTTATTGAAGAAATGATGGGCACATGAAAAACTTCAATCAATTTCCAACAAAAAAATGCACAGTTGACAGGGCACCCACACATTTAGGTCGAGTCTGTGAGTCATTTGAAAGCACCTGCTATTAGCTCTGTGATAGCCTGTAACAGCCCATTTGCATTTTTGGCCTGCATCAAAATTACACCAGCTGCTGCAGCTCTTGCCAACAACCTTTTCTAATAACTTTTTAAACACAGTATATTGCAAGATGAGTACAGGCTAGGAACTTGTAGGAAGACTGTATTCAGTGTGCTGTAACTGACTTTTGATTTTTTTTTTTTTTTTTTTTGAGCCTGAAGCCCTCCCCTCACCCCCACCCCTAAAAAGTCACTTTTACATGATGATGAGTCAGCTTCAAACACTTAAAATTCTTGGGTTCATTTGCAAGTGAAAGAAAACAGATGGGACATAAGAGCCTCTGTATCATTATATACAGTAACATGCTCCGATTGATGTTACAAGCAGTTTGAGCATGGTTAATAGGAATACTGTGAAACCACTGCACTGAGTGATAGTTGTTTTCCTTCTGGCAATTCAGACACAACTCGAAAATTATTCTCAAAAATCAATACTCATATACGAAGGACAGCTGCCAAAGTTTACTACGAATACCCTCATATATCTTCATTTCTGTTATTATGATAAAAGCCAGCATTATTTCACATGTAAATTTTTGTTAATTTTTTTTTATCCCAAACCCACCGCCCTCTGAGACATTATCTCTGTGACAGGAGGGAGCAAAAAATCATCATTCTTTTTTCCACATGGGACATTTTATGACCAGTGCATTATCATCAAGAAAGTGCAAATTTGGTCTAATTGTAATGTCACTGAGAAAATCATTCTTTGCTGAATACAGTCTAAGTGTGTGTGTATGTTGAACAGCAGTGTGCATTTCAAAAGTCAAACAGTGTAGGAGTTGTTGACGTGAAAGTAAAAGGAAAAAGGGAGGAAAGCAGGGAGGAAAGCAGGGTGGAGAGTGGGGCAGCAGGGTGAAAGGTGGGAAGATGGACTAGATGAGAAGTGGGAGGAATGGTGCAGTAGGACATGGGAGGAGGGGATAGACATAGGGAAATGCACACTCAGAACCACACACACACCGAAACACATGCACACATAAACCTACACACATACACACACACATCTCTGCCAGCACCACCACCAGAACCACCACCACAACACACACACACACACACACACACACACACACACACACACACACACACGCATATACAAAGACAAAGACACACACACACACACACACACACACACACACACACACACACACACACACATATGAAATATCCTGACCTGAAGACTCCTTTGCAGCTTGTTGATCATCTGAACACCAGAAAAAGTTATGTAAAATGACAGCTCAATTAAGAGACATACTTCATATAATTCTGAAACTATGTATAAAACAATATGTCTAACAGAACACCCCATCCTTTTTCCATGCATACACACCCACACCGCTACACTCTACCCCCCCATTTTATTGTTTCTTGTTTCTGCCTCTCCTCTACTGAAAAAAAAAAAAAAAAAAAAGAGAATTCATGAGCGCAACTTTTCTCTGACTCCACTGAAGAAATAATGCTTACATGAAAAAATTCAATTCATTTCTAACTAAAATGCACAGTTTACATGGCACCTGCATATTCAGGTTGAGTCTCTGAGTCCTGAAAGTATCTGTTATTAGCTCTGTGATAGCATGTAACAGCTCATTTGCATTTTTTGCATGCATTGAAATGTGGGGGTGGGGGGGGGGGGCAAAGAATAAGGAGGGGATGGGGAAGAGAGAATACACATACACATGCACACACTCTCTCCACAATGCATAGATAAATTATTGTGTTTTAGTGTACATTCTGGATAAATATCAGCTCCTAATATACCAAATTTTCTAAGAAAAACAAAAGCCAAGAAAGAATCACATGCTATTTTTCAATAAGGAAAAAAATTGATTAAGAAAATTTGAGTATGTAAATAAGAGTAATGTTGAATAGGGAAACAAAGCACTAGATTTAAAAACAACAACAGCACTAACAAGGCCCCATCACTCATCTAACCTTATTATTGAGGGTTTTTTGTTCAAAACTGATGTTTGGGAGGGTTTAATGCTACATTTCAATGAAATCTGAACAATGCCTAATTCATGTATACAACTTTTCTCTGGCCCTATTGAAGAAATAATGGGCACATGAAAAACTTCAATCAATTTCCAACAAAAATGCACAGTTGACAGGGCACCCACACATTTAGGTCAAGTCTGCGAGTCATTTGAAAGCACATGCTATTAGCTCTGTGATAGCCTGTAACAGCCCATGTGCATTTTTGGCCTGCATTGAAATTACACCAGCTGCTGCAGCTCTTGCCAACAACTTTTTCTAATTTTTTTTTAAACACAGTATTGTCATGATGAGTACAGGCTAGGAACTTGAAAGAAGACTGTATTCAGTGTGCTGTAACTGACTTTCCACTTTCTATGTATTGTGGTTTATCGTTTAGGTGTAATCGTGTTTAGAAAACCAGCTCTCGGCATCGTATAGATAAACATTTGGCGAGTCCTGGCAGCCATTTAGGCAAAACAGCTGCCTGGTCTGTTTTCCCTACCTAAGTGACCTCGCTGCGCACTCCATTTCCACATGCACATTTGACGCGATTTGACTTTAAAAAAAAAAAAAAAAAAAAAAAAAAAAAGACTGTCAATCATGATTGAAACCATGTAGTATTTCCCCCGCTGGCGGTTTTTCACCCATCTGTTGCAGTCCCCTCCCCCCCACCCCCAAACTTTGCCACCCGTCTGTCAGAGTTTTCAGCCCTGGTGCTTTTTCATCCGTTTGTCGGAGATTTCCCCCTGGTGCTTTTCCACCTGTCTGTCAGTGTTTCTTTAGGCCGATCGGGAATCTCCTGCTTCCAAGGGGAATGTATTTAAATCCTACTGGCCACTTTCCGCTCTTGTGTCGGAATTTCTGTCGGCAGTCTCTCACTTCGTAAAGAAGCATGATATCCTGTTCGCTCCTTGTGTCAAAGTTTCTGTCGGGAATCTCTCACTTCCTAAAGGAGTGCGCTACCTTTCTTTACCCCCTTTTCACACACATGTTGGGATTTCTTTTAGGTTTCTTTCGCTTTCAAATGAGAGTGTTGGGAGTTCCATAGAGAATTTTTTTTAGACTAGCGTGTTATCCTCTTAGCTCCTTTTCACTGTATGATGAAGTTCCCTTCGAGAATCTCTCGTTCCCTTAAGCGCATGTTATCCAGTCTCTGTTGCAACAGCAAGATCACCTTACTTGATTTTAGTAGTTTGCAAACTGAAATACGTCAAAGCTTAAAACCCTTGAAACAGACAGGCTATTTGCTAAATTCCACTCCCCTCTTCCCTCATCTACTGCGCAGGCGCCACTCCCACTCTCACCACCTGTCCTATTTTTAATTCTTCCTTTCGTCCATTTCTTCTTCAGTACGTAGGGACGCTCACGCATTTTCCCCCCACAAAAAAGAAAAGGTCTCAACAACTTCTTAGCATAAACAAAATTGAATTTTTCAAGAGTAGATAAGATGAGATAATGTTGCTTATAGCCCATCCGACAACAACAACAGGACAGTGTAGGGAACAGAGAATACACATACACAGTTTACAATGGCACCCACACTCTTAGGTTGAGCTTAGTTCTTTGTATAACAGCCCATTCACACTTTTTGCCTGCATTGAAATGATACTTGCTGCTAAAGCACTTGCCAACAACTTTTACTGTCATCTTTAAACACAGTATGGTGATGAGTGAGTACAGGCCAGAAAGACTGTATTCAGTGTGCTGTAACTGACTTTTGTTTTTCAATTTTAATTTCAATTACCCATCCAAAAGTAACTTTTCATGATGATAAGATAGTTTCAAACACCTGAAGTTTTGGGGATCGCCTCCAAGTGAAAGAAAAAATAAAATGGGACCAAAAAAAGGCCTCTCTATCTGTATACACAATATCCAGCTCAGATTGATATTACAGTTTGTGCATGGTTAATGGGAGAGAACTCAGAAGTGAAGCCACTGCCCTGATAGGCCAAGGTGTTTCCCTTTCGGCAGTGTGCATGGTTAATGGGAGAGAACTCAGTAGTGTACTGACACTGTACTGACAGGCGTTTCCCTTTTGGCAATTCGGGCGCAACTCAAAACTTACTCTTAAAAATCAATATCTATATCGGATGAAAGCTGCCAGATTTTACTGGGAACTATCCTCATATTGTGTTCATTTCTGTTATTATGATGAAAGCTACCCATATCTAGATGTAATTTTTTTTTTTTTTTTTTTTCCCAACCCACCTTCATAAAGGCATCATTTTTGTAAAAGGAGGCCAAAATTCAGCATTTTTTCCACATAGTACATTTTATGACCAGTGTATTAGTACTGATAAAGTACTAATTTGATTTTATAGCAATGTTAATGTTGAAATGATTTTTTGCTGCATACAGCCTAAGTCAGTGTGTGTGTGTATGTTGAACAGCAAATAGCATTTCAAAGCAGTCAGGGGGTCATAAGACAGAAAAAGAGGGAGGGACAGAGAGAGGGGGGGGGGGGGGGGGGGGCAGCAGGGTCAAGAGTGAGGTGAGAGGGAGGAGGATGTGGGAAAGAGGGACTGGATGAGAAGTGGGAAGAACAGTAAAGTGAAATGTGAGGGGGATGGGGGTGGAGAGACATAGGAAAATGCACACTCAGTACCACACACACACACAACATATGGACACATATTGTGCCATAACTCAGACTGACACACAAACATACACATTTCTGCCATCACCACCACCAGAATCACCACCACCACAACACACACACACACACACACACACACACACACACACACACACATGTTGCATGCTATATTCGTTTCCTTTTTTATGAGGGCAGGATAGAAGCTTGACAGCTTATTCTTCAACCCTCAATAAAGATAATTTTGACTTGACTCGACACACACGCACACATACATACACACACTAATAATAAACATCCTGACCTGATGAGTTCTTTGCAGCTTGTCAATCAGAAGCACACCAGACAAAATATACATAAATTGGAAGTTTGATTAAGAGGCATACTTGATATTATTCTGAAACTAAATAAAGAACAGTTTAAACAGAACACCCCATCCTCCTTCCACTCATACACCCCACACCATTCCATCCTACCCTCACAACTTATTGTTGCTTCTACCACTCACCTCTGCTGGGCTGCTCAAGAGTCCATAAGATATTATGGTTCGTGTTTGTATGTGTGTGTAGGAGGAGTGGAGGGAGGAGAGAAACTGTGCATGCATGTGTGAGCAATGTGGGGGTGGGGGTGGGGGGGTAAAGGAATAAGGAGGGGATGGGGGAAGAGGGAATACACATACACATGCGCACACTCTCTCCGCAATGCATAGATTTATTGTGTTTAGTGTACATTCTGGATAAATATCAGCTCCTAGTATGATACCAAATTTTCGAAGAAAAACAAAGCCAAGAAAGAATCACATGCTATTTTTCAATTTAAAAAAAACTTGATTAAGAAAATTTGAGTATGTAAATAAGAGTAATGTTGAAAAGGGAAACAAAGCACTAGAATTAAAAAAAACAAACAGCACTAACAAGGCCCCATCACTCATCTAACCTTATATTGATTGAGGGTTTTCTGTTCAAAACTGATGTTTGGGAGGGTTTAATGCTACATTTCAATGAAATCTGAACAATGCCTAATTCATGTATACAACTTTTCTCTGGCCTTATTGAAGAAATAATGGGCACATGAAAAACTTCAATCAATTTCCACAAAAATGCACAGTTGACAGGGCACCCACACATTTAGGTCGAGTCTGTGAGTCATTTGAAAGCACCTGCTATTAGCTCTGTGATAGCCTGTAACAGCCCATTTGCATTTTGGCCTGCATCAAAATTACACCAGCTGCTGCAGCTCTTGCCAACAACCTTTTCTAATAACTTTTTTAAACACAGTATTGTCAAGATGAGTACAGGCTAAGAACTTGTAGGAAGACTGTATTCAGTGTGCTGTAACTGACTTCTGATTTTTTTTTTTTTTTTTTTTTTAGTTTGAAGCCCACCCTCCCCTCACCCCACCCCTAAAAAGTCACTTTTACATGATGATGAGTCAGCTTCAAACACTTAAAATTCTTGGGTTCATTTGCAAGTGAAAGAAAACAGATGGGACATAAGAGCCTCTGTATCATTATATACAGTAACATGCTCCGATTGATGTTACAAGCAGTTTGTGCATGGTTAATGGGAATACTGTGAAACCACTGCACTGAGTGATAGTTGTTTTCCTTCTGGCAATTCAGACACAACTCGAAAATTTTATTCTCAAAAATCAATACTCATATGCGAAGGACAGCTGCCAAAGTTTACTACGAAATACCTCATATATCTTCATTTCTGTTATTATGATAAAAGCCAGCATTATTTCACATGTAAATTTTTGTTAATTTTTTTTATCCCAAACCCACCGCCTCTGAGACATTATCTTTGTGACAGGAGGGAGAGAAAAAATCATCATAATTCTTTTTTCCACATGGGACATTTTATGACCAGTGCATTATCATCAAGAAAGTGCAAATTTGGTCTAATTGTAATGTCACTGAGAAAATCATTCTTTGCTGAATACAGTCTAAGTGTGTGTGTATGTTGAACAGCAGTGTGCATTTCAAAAGTCAAACAGTGTAGGAGTTATTGACGTGAAAGTAAAAGGAAAAAAAAAAGGAAAAAAGAGAAAAGCAGGGTGGAGAGTGGGGCGGCAGGGGGAAAGGTGGGAAGATGGACTAGATGAGAAGTGGGAGGAATGGTGCAGTAGGACATGGGAGGAGGGGATAGACATAGGGAAATGCACACTCAGAACCACACACACACCGAAACACATGCACACATAAACCTACACACATACACACACACACACACACATCTCTGCCAGCACCACCACCAGAACCACCACCACAACGCACACAGACACGAACACACACACACACACACACACACACACACACACACACACACACACACACACACACACAAGCATACACAACACACACACACACACACACACACACACACACACACACACACACACGCATATACAAAGACACACACACACACACACACACACACACACACACACATATGAAATATCCTGACCTGAAAGCTTCTTTGCAGCTTGTTGATCATCTGAACACCAGAAAAAGTTATGTAAAATGACAGCTCAATTAAGAGACATACTTCATATAATCTGAAACTATGTATAAAACAATATGTCAAACAGAATACCCCATCCTTTTTCCACGCATACACCCCACACCACTCCACCCTACCCCCACATTTTACTGTTGTTTCTGCCACTCACCTCTACTGAAAATTGAAAAAAAAAATCAGAATTCATGAGCGCAACTTTTCTCTGACTCTGCTGAAGAAATAATGCTTACATGAAAAAAATTCAATTCATTTCTAACTAAAATGCAGAGTTTACATGGCACATGCACATTTCGGTTGAGTCTAAATCCTCTGAAAGTATCTATTATTAGCTCTGTGATAGCATGTAACAGCTCATTTGCATTTTTTGCATGCATTAAAATGATACTGGCTGCTGAAGCACTTGCCAACAACATTTTACTGACGTTTATTAAACTGTATGGTCATAAGTAAAGGCTAGGAAATGTGTATTTACTGAGCTGTAACTGACTTTTCATTTTTTTTTTTTTTTCCAGTTATGCACCCCGCCTTCCACCATCCCCCACCCCCCCAAGAAAAAAAATAATTTTTTCATGATGATAAGTAGTTTCAAACACTAATTCTTGGGATCACCCAAAGTGAAAGAAAAAAGATGGGGGACAAAAGAGCCTCTCCATCTTTTTACACAATAACCTCCTCAGATCAATGCTACATGCAATTTGTGAACAGCTAATGGGAGTACAATGAAACCATTGCACTCATAGTCAGTTGTTTTCCTTCTGGCAATTCAGACACAAATTTTAAAAACTATTCTTGAAAATCAGTACTCATGGGATGGACAGGAGCCAAATTTTTACTGGGAACTGTCCTCATATATGTTCATTTCTGTTACCATGGTAAAAGCTACCCTTATTTCAGATGTATGTTTTTGTTAATTTTTTCCAAACCCACCCCCTTAAACTTTTTTTTAAACTATAATTAAAGACATGATTTTTGTGACAGGAGGCAAAACAAAACAAAACAAAAATCATAATT
>JADBJO010002778.1:280000-286005 GCA_016801955.1 Conus betulinus | reverse complement strand
TTTTCTCTCCTCCCCCCACCGCCTTCCCGTCCAGTTCCGTCTATTTTCTTTGCTCCACGCTCCCTTAGTTTCATATCATGATTCTATTGCTCTACCATAGTTTAATATTGCCATTTATGGTATGTTCAATTACTTAATTAGGTTAGGAATGGATTGATTCTTATTTTTCATTTTCCTTGTTACTTTTTTGTCTGATTCTTCCTCCGCAACTTATTCTGTTGTAAAACACAATAGTCCTCTCCCCCCCCTTTTACTCTACTCTCTCTCTCTCTCTCTCTCTCTCTCTCTCTCTCTCTTTCCTTATCTTTCTCTATCTCTTTCTCTCTCCTCTCTTTCTCACTCTTTTTCTCATTATCTCGGATGACCTTCACCTCAATTCTATTTTCTTGATATGTCCAAACCTTTCCTCCCCTCTCTCTCTCTCTCTCTCTCTCTCTCTCTCTCTCTCTCTCTCTCTCTCTCTCTCTCTCTTCTTTCTTCTTCTTCTCTCGTCGTTGCACCACTCTCCCCCCCCCCTCCCCCTCTTTTTCCCAGGTTTTATTCTTCGGTCCTTTTGTCTTTATCTCTGTCTCTCGTTCTCGAGTCCTCTCACTCCCGGCCTCTCTTTCCTGATTCAACCCCCCCCCCCCCCCCACATTGTTCCCACCGCTCTTTCTCTCTCTCTCTCCCCCCCCCCCCCCCTTTTTTTTTTTCCCTCTCGCCTTCTATGTTTTTCTACGCCTCTCCCAGTATCTCTCCGTCTCTCCCACTGCTCCCTCATTCCCGTTTCCCCTCCCACCTCTGCCCCCTCCTTGCTCTAGGTTGTTCACTTTCTTTTTTCTCCCCCTTTCCATCTTCTTCTCTCTCACACTTCTTTTAACCCCCCCCCCCCCCCCCTTTCAACCCATCTCTTCTCTCTCTCTTGCACTTCATCTCTCTATTCCTCCCCCCTCAGTTTCCTGACAGGATTTCGGTACCATTTTCCCTGTGATCCCCTGTCTTCCAAGAGTTCATAGTTTTTCTTCTCTCTCCCCCCCCTCCCCCCTGCCTTCTCTCCCCCCCCCTCCTCATCTCCCTCTCATACCCACCGTACCTCGTATCTTAAATGCAATTTTAATAATCTTAGTGGAAATGCTAGTCCAGTTATGGTATGTGTGTGTTTGCAGCCTTCCCTGAAGAAGCCTTAAAATAAAGGGCGAAAGCTTGGAAATGAAGAGCTGTGGAGTGGGAATGGATGTGCGGATTTTAATACTTCTTGTGGTTTTAATTAACGACTATATCCAGCACTCTACGTCCTTGAGCGGTGCTCAGCAATCAACTGGTTTTACTTCAAACATTTATATATATATACATACATATATATATATATATATATATATATATATATATATATATATATATATATATAAACATAGAGGGGGAGGTTATTTTAAGAGGGTAGTGGATTAAACATATAAAACCTTTTATTTACGTCCAGCCCTCTGAGCAAGGAAAAAGATGCATGTATTTCGAAACAAAATCAAACTATACACATTGAACACACAGTAATCAATGCGACGGAACCTTTGAAAAAAAAAGGAAACCAAAGAACAAATGAACAGAACGAGAGAGAGAGAGAGAGAGAGAGAGAGAGAGAGAGAGAGAGAGAGAGAGAGAGAGAGAGAGAGAGAAGAGAAGAGAGAGAGAGAGAGAGAGAGAGAGAGAGAGAGAGAGAGAGATAGAGAGAGAGAGAGAGGAGAGAGAGGGGTGGGGTGGGTGGTGGTGGCTGGCCGATGATATCGAGCAAAGAAAGACAATGAAGCAGAAATAGATAAAACATACCCACAAAGTACCGTCTGTGTGTGTGCGGGGGGGGGGGGGGGGGGGGGGGGGGGTGGGAGGGGGGGGCATTTATTACACGGAATGGTCAATGCATTTTGGGGTATAGCTGAGTCAAGTTTGAAATATTGATCAGATATAAATTTTGTGAAAACTTAAACTGAATTGAGAAACATCATACACTTTGTGGTGGTGTAGTGGAGTCAAATCTAAGATGTCCATATGAAAATTTAATTTGAATCTTTTAAGTGTGGTTTAATTTTAAGTTCTTGAAGAAGGTGGTTCCACAGCCAACTTCCAGAATACCCCAGACTAGATTCGTATAAGGGAATCATTGCAAAGGGGAGGTTTCTTTTATGTGAATGTCAATAGTCATTACACTTATTTGTGAGTAAAAAGTGGAACATTTTCCATGGAACACCTCGAGCATAAGTAGTCTGATGCATAGAAGTTTGGCTTTAAGTGGGAGGATGCCTGCTTGCTGTAGTCCGAATATACCAGTGAGGATGGTTTACCTATCATGCTTTGACAGCCCCTTTATGAATGCTACTCAGCGGTTTAAACACATTATTGCCAGCTGAGTCCCAAAGTGTTGAAGCATAGTCAATAGTAAGCTAATCATAAGAATGAAAAAAGAAAATCTTGCATGTCAATTCAAGAAGTTCTTAATGTTCTTTTTTTTTTTTTTTAGTAGATATAATTTTCTTGCAAGATATCTATGTAAAAGGTGTGGTGAGTGTTTGAACAGGACATATTTTAATCGATTGTTATTGCTCAGAATGTGTGACTTGATGCTTCGATATTTGCATTAGAAATGCAAACCACCGGTAAATTCTGATCAGATTTTGACATATCTGTCTAATAGTAATCATCTTGAATTTAGGTGGGTTTTGGTTTTTGTTTTGTTGTTTGTTTTTGGTTTGTTTGGGGTTTTTCTTAGGATGGAAGGCCATTTAACTACACTGTGTCCACTTGACCAAAAGATTGATTTTTCTTGGATGTTATTGCAATTCTGTTGGGCGTCAGAATCACTTGTGTCTAAAGTTGTATCATCAGCGAACATTTCGTTGCTTTGTTGAAGTACAATGGCAGACCATTAATGTAAAATTAAAACAACAAAGAACCTAATACTTAACCTGTGTACTTCTACTTTATTGGGGAAAAAAAAAAAATTTGCATATATTTACGGATACAATTCATTGTCTGTTTGAAGGAAAGATGAAATAAATTTCAGTGTTTTGAATTATAAGTTATAAAATGCCAGTGTTCTGCGCAAAAAGTTAATGACTTATGAGGTCGAAGGTTTTAATGAAATCTAAAAAAAAAAAAAAAAAATTTCTAAAAATTTCTAAGTATTATTCATCTTTAAGGGCCCTCTATCTTGTGGTTTAGTAAGCACCGTGTGGCACGCATGGTTTTCGCTAAATCACGTTTGATTTGGGTGGATTAAATCACATTTACTGCATGGGAATGGATATACCTATTAATGTGCATTTCTAATGGCTTAGGAAGAACAGAAAAAAAAGAATTATAATTTAATGGATAAGTTGTGTTTCCTGATTTGTGTTTTGGTAAACTTTTTAAAGGTATCTGAAAAGCATTGTCTATAGAGAGACTAAGTAAGTGTAAGGCAGAGTTTCTGCAATTACTTGTGCAGAGAGAGTAATATTTCTATTTGTTAATCCATGGATGGCTTTCCCTACATATTGCCGTCTTTCTTTTCATTAAATAAGTTTTAAAATGTTGTTTTTTTCTGCTCTAATGCGAAATATCACTTGATTCCTTACCTTTTTATATTCTTCCTGAAGTCCACATTTAACAAGTATTCACTTTGGTAAATAATGTTCTTTATCGCATTTGTTAGCCAAGAAGGTTGTATCTAATGTTTGACTGCTGGTTTGGAGCGGGCCATGTTTGCTGTATACACTATAGAAATGGAGTATCATACTTCTGAAGCCTGATTGGGTTCTACATATTGACACACGTCTCATTAAAGGTGAATTTAAAAGGTCTGAGAGAAATGTGTTACTATCAAATTTTGAAAAAGTTTCTAAACATAATCGTTTTCTGGTTCAAGCTTGGAATTTTTATAGACTTTTGACCAGGTGCAACAAATTGGGAAGTGAACACCGCATCCACAAACAGGAGCTCTTGTCTTGAGTACCGCATCTGGATTTGTAACATAGAAATGATCTGTCAGTGTTTCAAAAATCTCAGGGAAGCTTATAGCAATTTTTATTAAGTGTGTGAGACGAAATGACAATAGTCACATCACATTGTATTGGCTTATCAAATTTTTAACTGGATTTCAATTCAGATTGTTTCTGTCTTATATTGTTCTAAAAAAAATCTTTCCCCTTGAAGTTTATGGACTGAGGACGATATACAAGAACACTAGTTTCAACGCTTTGTTTAGGATCTCTACGAACAATATTACAGCCCAGAAGTGCAATGTCGTGGTTAGATATGAGGTTCGACAGATGTGATTCCGAAAATCAAAGCACGTTTAAGTTTCTCCCGAATTAGACATATGGCTAATGCTGTTTCGGTAATTACAGTAACTACATGGTTGACATTGAGATGTCCAACTGTAAGTCAATCTCCTTTCATCGAAGGGTTATGGTCTTGTATCAAATTTGATACAGGCAATGCTCTATTAAAAAAAAAAAAAAACAATAACGCGAAATAATGATGAGCATACAAAGCTCTTACAGACTAGCAAGTAAGTTCAGATTGAAGGGAGTAAGAAAAGAAAATGTCATGGTGATGTGGATGATAATACAATCAATAGGAATGGAAATACTTCAATTGTAGATAAATAAACAACGATGAAGCCAGGAAAGGACAAACAATTGTATCTGAAAATTCACAGTCGGAAAGTATGCATAGAATATTGGAACAACATAAAAAAAAAAACTTTGGCAGAAGTTTTGCCAAATTCAAGGTACATTACCCATCACAATCAACTCTCTCAAATGAGATTATGGCCATAAATACATGCAGAGCCGGCATTTTCTTCACACACACACACACACACACACACACACACACACACACACACACACACACACACACACACACATCACATCTGTTTGATCATTCTTTAAATTTCTTTTCATCCGGACGCAGAACGTTTAGTCTAAATACCAGTTTATGGTCTTTTCTCAAGGACCATGAGAAAGCAATAAACGTATCATGCCCTGTATTTCATTGCCGTTTGTTTCATTGCCATTTTTGTTTGAGTTGTCTCTATTTTCAGCTAGTACATTAGAAAGGTAAAGCAAAGCAAAACGCTAACTTTCTTTGTTTTTCTCACAACAGCAAACAACTCCACACCAAACTCTCCAAAAGACGACGTCACATTCTTTCCCTCTAGCTCATCATATCCTGTTCTCACCGTCACGTGTTATGGGGGTCACAAGACGCATCAGTTCTTGGAATGTGACGTCACTACCAGGTGTTGGACAGGAGGAGGGGAAGAAGGGAGCAGGAGCTCCCAGTGTGTCCACACGCTTTCTCCAGATCCTCCGTCTTTCCGGTGCACAAACAGGGTGCAGGAAGTACCATACACGCTCGTGTGCGACCACCGCAACGACTGTGCTGATTACAGCGATGAGGACTTCTGTCAGTTTGAACCTTGTGCCCCTTACGTCACTTTTGACTGCGGAAATTCAGAGGTAGGTATACAGTGAACGTCCGTGACCTGGACCTGCACTTCAATTATTTACCATGGTAAATATTCTGGGCAAATTTAACAGAAGATCTATGTGAATACAAGTGCTGTGTCTTTGTAATTGTGACTGTGGAGTGTAAGACATGACAGTGGTAAAAAACTGATATTAAGTGCGGTTTTTCGTACATCATCCGTGGCGTATTTGCAAGGTACCACACACACACACACACACACACACACACACACACACACACACACACACACACACACACACACACACACACACATACATACATCCACACACGCGCGCGCATTTCTACAGCAGCTGTCCTTCAATTTGCAATGTCCTGTGCCATTCGTTTTAGGCATAATTTCTCTGACGGCTCTAAATAAAGATCGTCCGGTTCATCAAACATATTTGCAGACAATACACGACTCCATCAGTCTGAATTATATCAGAGTTATTAAGAAGTAGCTAGATCATTTTTGGGATTTTTGCACAGCCATAATGTGATTGGAACAGAATGAACTGAAA
>JADBJO010002778.1:270000-272500 GCA_016801955.1 Conus betulinus | reverse complement strand
TTCTATTAGATTGTCCAGTTTAAACTAAAATGTGTAGGTATCAATCTTGACAAATATGAAAATGAGAGTCAAGTTCTGTCTGACTCATGCATAATTGAGTTTGCCGCCACTTTAGCCAGTTCTGATATAGCTAGACTATTATGAGGGTCCTTAACTGATATGCTATTTCCTTTTCATAGGTGTATGCAGATGTATGTGTTGAAATGACTTAAGTGTTTTTTTTTCGTCTAATATCATCTGCAGGATGGAAAGACGTAAAATTAAACCACCAACCAACCAAACAGAATCTTCATTTTTGTTTTAAAGTGCTAACTTTGGATTATATATATATATATATATATATATATATATATATATATATGTGTGTGTGTGTGTGTGTGTGTGTGTGTGTGTGTGTGTGTGTGTGTGTGTGTGTGTGGGGGGGGTGGGGGTGGAGGCGTGTGTGACTAGTGTCTACAAAAGAGAGCAGTCTGTAACATCATGCCTCAATGCGTTCACGGTGTGGACGAAGCGCTGTGTCACCATAGATTAGAGACACCTTGGGTATAACCCCGGCCAGTTCCGCCATCGTTTTTCTGCAGCCTCGTGTTGGACTGATAGCTCAGCCTGCTGCTTCTTTTATGAATGTTGATGATGAGACATGCCCACCCAGCCATTTCAAATGTCCGAACAGAGATCCATTCATTTGTCTGCCTGTCTTCCTGCGATGCAATGACGTGGCAGATTGCCCGGGACACGAAGATGATGAGAAGGGCTGTGAAGATTCCACCTGCCCTGGATACTACCGCTGTAGAGACTCCAAGATTTGTCTGCATGCTTCACATATGTGTGATGCAAAATATGGACAATGTCCACAAAATGACGATGAATGGACGTGCAACGTCCATTGTCCACATGGATGTACATGTTACGGATATGCGTTTTTTCTGCAACCAGTCTTTTGCTGGTGAAAAAGCATTCCTATCTTCGTTATTTGCACGCGGACGGAAGTAATATGGCGCTGGAGGCTTTAAAGCATAACATGATGCTCATTCATCTGAGCCTAGCCCGCTGTTCCCTGTATAATCTCACAGTGCCCCGACTTCCTAACATGCACAACCTTTATTTTAGTGATAACGGCATCACTCGCCTTTCCCCTCATTTTTTCATGGAAATGACGAACCTCCGTGTCTTGCTTCTGGCCGGAAACCCACTGGATATGCAAATCAGTCTTCCAACAATCACTACTCTTAAAAGTCTTGAAAAGCTGGATTGTCTTTTGTTTATATCCCAGCACTGGATCCAAGTCATTTTCAGGAGCTGACTCACCTCTCTATCTTGAATCTGACCCACACACAGTTAACTCACGTACAAAACGTTGGATTTCATACGATGAAGTCTTTGAAATATGTTGATCTGAGACATTGCCCTTTAACTGAATTTCCTCACACAATTATTCCAGAATCTGGACCAACTGCTTGAAGTGAAAGCCAGCAATTTCAAGATGTCTGCCCAAGCCTTTTGCCTGAAGACTTCTTCAATCCTGTTGGTTGTGAGGCTCCTTCAGACCAGCTTTCGTCCTGTGACGACTTGTTACCAAGTGATCTGTACCGGACAGGCCTGGCTGTTCTGGCGGCGTTCTCTCTGCTGGGGAATTCTGTCAGTCTGTTATTCCGTACTGTTGTTGTTGACAAGTCGGCCACGTCATTTGGTTTTGTGTTTTTGTGATGCATTTGTGTTTATCTGATTTCCTGATGGGGGTGTATTTGATGGTGATTGGGGTGGCGGATCATGTATACCAGGGGAACTACCTTTGGAATGATGTATCGTGGAAAGGCAGTCATGTCTGCAAGGCAGCTGGATTCTTATCACTGATGTCGTCAGAAGTGTCAGCATTTCTGGTCAGTGTGATCACAGTGGATCGATTCCTGGTGCTGCGGTTTCCTTTCAGCAGTGTTCACTTTGCTCCCAGGTCAGCTCACGTGTCCAGCCTGCTCCTGTTGGGGGGCTGGTGTCTGTCTGGGTGCTGTCCCTTTGCTGCCAGCTACCTCCCATTGGCACTTCTATGGCCAGACAGGGATGTGCATTCCACTTCCCAATTACCAGCATTGTGTTTGCTGGCCAGGACTATTCCTTCGGTGTGTTCATTTGCCTCAACTTTTTCCTCTTTCTTTTCATTGCAGCAGGTCAAGGTTTCATCTACTGGTCAGTGAGGTCCAATACGATGAGAAACAGAGGCACTGCTGGTGAATCCAAAACATTACTATCGCCCGTCGACTGATCACTGTGGTAGTGTCCGACTTCCTCTGCTGGTTCCCCATTGGGGTTCTGGGACTGATGGCGGACAGGGGATTTTCGGGTGTCAAATGACGTCAACGTGGCTATTGCTATTTTTGTCCTTCCACTCAACTCTGCCCTCAATCCTTTCCTCTACACTGTCAACGTCATTCGGGAACGCAGAAGAATCAAGAACGAGAAACGCTTGATAGATGTATTGTCCAAAACACTGCACGCAGAAACA
>JADBJO010002778.1:257500-265000 GCA_016801955.1 Conus betulinus | reverse complement strand
TTCGGGGGGGGGGGGGGGGGGGGGGGGAACTGTTGGATTCTGTAATAACTGCTTGCAAACAAAGGACACACTTTTCTTTGTACGTGCTTTTTTATCTTTTGTTCTGCCTCACACTGGCTCACTGGCCTTAGCGCCGCATTCAGCTTCCAGTATATGGCCACATCCTTACCAGCTGCGTTGGCATCGCATCATCCCTGCTATCAAATACACAGCCACAAGTTCTGTGGCTTCATCGCCTGACCTCATACCGGCAAACAGGACACAACATTGCCGTAACCAGTTCTGCTGAGAGGGCAACGAGTTCATTCTAGCAGCTGGCCCAATGGCCCCCACATGATTTAACACTCTTCGCGGTGCTAGTTATGACGAAATCATCTGGTAAGGTATGTAACTCTGTCACCGGACGATATGATATATTCTCGGTAGGTGTTTGCGTACCTTCTGAAACCTCACCATTTAAGAAAATTAGCTTAAGGATCTTGAAAATAACACAAAGAATGTATCCTCCTGGGGTGCTTCAGTGCACGGATGGGTCACTCACTTGACGACATAAAAATGGGAGATGCCAGCATCGGATACAACCACCAATAGGCTACTCATGGTAATCTACGCTACAGATAATATTGTGGCAACACTGCGAACCAAAAAAAACAAACAAACAAAAAAAAAACAAACAAAAATATACGATCTGAAACTCATAGACATGTGTACAAAAACATTAAGTTATAGATGGCTGTTGCACACGTTTCCAACCGTAAAGGGATAGTGTTAGCGGTTGTATCATTGCACTAAAACATAACAAAAATATTCAGTACATACAACAGCAAATGATTTAACAATATTCTCTTAGCACTGATCGATGACATTTGTTCTTCACCTATTATATACAAATGATAAACTTCCAAATATGACAGAAAAATGACAGAAGTATCAGACAGCATGAAACAAAGACAAAAATTGTTATAATTATTAAGTTCACTAGGGAAAAAATATTCATTCTTGATTAACATAATGAAATACCAAATGAAGATGAAATCATGAGATAAATAAAAGTAGATAAATATATTAGAGAACAATTCACCATGGTTCATCTGAGACTGCATTACAAAGCATGTACAAGATTATGAGAAATAAGTTTGGTAAAAGGAAAGCTTAAAATGTCTTAAAATGATTCAATATTTTGAATGCTGATTACAACGAAGAGAACTCAATAATCTGCTAACGAACTGAATGGGCATCTTAGATAATAATAATAATTGTAATAATAATAATAACTATGATAATTATTATGATTATGATGATGATGATTATTATTATGTTGTTTATTATTATTATTATTATTTATTATTATTGTTGCTATGGAAATGTCTACAGTGAGGTGACGGAAACTGGTAAACCAATTTTGGTCGCAAGTAAGGTAATAACACTATAATCATCAAGTTTTAGGTCACTGCTCGTTTTCCTCTGTCATGTGCTCTTATTTTGCTGATTAACTGCAATTAAAATGTCAAAGTCGTCTGTCGATTCACTGTTTCCTTCGGAATATTTTCTCACAATCTGTTCCATGCTCTGGGAAGGACCATCGACGTGAAGCTGTGTAGCGCTAGCTGTGGACGGCCTCTAGGATTGACTGGCTGACATTTTAACGCAAAATGTAGTGATTGACTTGATCTGAAACGCAAAATAAGCAAAAATCAAATAATCAGACCTCCTTCACTCAAGTTAATGATATAAAAGCAGTCACATCAAACTTAACTCATGTTTACAAACAGATTTTTCAGCAGCCCCTTCAACACTTCCAAGAACAACAACTTGTAGAACTGGACTGGAGACCGTTTGCAACAACAAACAGAACCGGAAGTCTGAAACATACCGATAGATGTACTCATGGAAAAAGAATCACAGTTTGATGCATTAGGTTCTGTTGCTGTTTAATGGACGCACCGAATCAGTTTTTACTTAACGTTGGTGCAAATTGATCCCCAGGTGGAATTTTAGATGACTCAAAAAAGCGAAATATTACAGTTAGCCTATTCAGTGAGCTTTTCGGCAGATTAATTTATCACAATCATTTTGATCCATTAAGACCATGGCTCTGTAGACCATTCCTGATGTATATGTCGTGCTCATTGTCTGTACAGATTACTCCCACATTGGGAACAGGAAATAACAAATTCACACAGAGGCAAAACAGATGAACCCCATGCAGTCATGAATTGGATCATAGCGAGGAACATACCACTAAAATCACCTTCTGGATGCAGACATGCAGGGTTGTTTAATGCATGCCCCAGACCAGTTCATGTTCATTTTAGGACACACCAGTTCTCAGATGATGATGAGAGAGTTGCAAAAGAGACTTACAACATGAGGCCTATTCATCATACACATCGACAGACACAGCGGTAGGAGCCAGTTTGATGTGATGAACACCCCTGATTCACAGTCTGTATGGTAATCGGGTTTCAAACAGCTTGGTTCCCTAAACGACAGATCAGGAGAGATACTATACTTGACCATGAATCGAGCACATCAACGGATACATGCGTAAATCAGTTTGATGCATCAACGCATTTGTTCTGCTGGATACACCAATTCACTTTATACTCAAAATGTGTGCAGATTGGTGCATCAATGGCAATGGAAGGGGGCAGAAAAAAGACGAATCATTGAACATATGGACACACGTACAGCCAACAACCAGTTTGCGCATAAAACATTCATGGCTCTGTATTCCACTCCCAAACACATATTATAGGAAAACGTGTCCATGGTGTTTATCTCAGTGTTATCGATAGCATCCTTTCAGGACAATGAACAACGGGGAATAAGTGCAAGATGATGTGAACCTTATTTTTCGTTTTCTATTTGTCTCCCATGATCTCTCTCTCTCTCTATCTCTCTGTGTGTGTGTGTGTGTGTGTGTGTGTGTGTGTGTGTGTGTGTGTGTGTGTGTGTGTGTGAGAGAGAGAGAGAGAGAGAGAGAGAGAGAGAGAGAGAGAGAGAGAGAGAGAGAGAGAGAGAGAGAATGTATGAGTGTGCGAGCGTCTCTGTCTCTGTCTCTGTCTCTCTCTCTCTCTCTGTGCGTGCGTGTGTGTGTGCGAAAGAGAGAGAGAGAGAGAGAGAGAGAGAGAGAGAGAGAGAGAGAGAGAGAGAGAGAGAGAGAGAGGAGCTGTCTTTACGGCCGGTCGTGGACGCTTTTTTTTCAGAGCTCTGTTTTGTTGTTTTTCTGTTAAGTAACGGCACAAGTTTCCATGCATTAGTGTTTTACATTGTAGATATGGATTCCTGTCAACATGTCACTTAATTCAGCATGTTTTCGAGCTGGGTGTGGCTTAGTACGTTCTACAGTGCAGTGGTTAATAACAGACTAAAGAACATTTGTGATGTAAATGAGACTATTTCTGAGCTCAAGCACATTTCTGCAAAGATGACAGTACTACAGACAAGATTTTTTCGTTTTTGTTTTTTTAAAAATTTTTTTTAGATTTATTTCTCATTCTCTCTTCCATTCAACAGCTCCTTCTTTCTCTCTTCTCCAATCTTTCATCAACATGATCTTTCTCTTTTGCTGTACATTTCCGGATGCAAATTACATATATTTTTTTTTTGTTATTAATCATTTTTGTACATGTTTGACAATATCGTAGTAAATAATCCGTGAAACTTATTAGAAATGAGATTTTTTTTCGGTTTGAATGGATTTGAGTGAGAGTTCTATGTATGCCAAGGAAAGGTTTTTTTTTTTTTTTTGTTGGATACACACACACATACACAAACAAACAAAAATCACTAAGCAAAATCCTCTGAGTTCTTACTAACTACAAGCACATAAAGGCAACCAAACACACCCGTTCACTCCACTCACAGCCCCCTCCCCTCCACACCCACCCACATCCCCACTTTCTCTCTTCTTATGAATTAATAATACTTAAACAATATACATAATTATACAATTTGTAAAAATGAAGTAATGTTTTCTCCGTATGGTACCATGCGATAGCTGTTGCATATAACACATAATTATGTTCACTGCAACGATCCTTCAAAATATAGATTTAAACAGACTTAAGCATTTCCCAGCTTAGTGTACACACCAGCATCGAAATCCCGTCCATCTGTGTCTTCATATTTTTTTTAACAATCAAAAGAAAGTTAATGATATGCTCTTAAGCCCGCTGTCAATATGACATCGCTGGGCCACAGCGGCGCCCCGCCGACCAACCAACAAGCCAACCTACCTGCTAAGTTGCCGATCGGCCAACGGGTCCCAGCCGCGGTATCGCCATGCCAGACAAGCAGCGGGCCACAGGCTTCAACCACACTCAATGATATTTGAATACCATATGAAATTACCCACGCATCCTGAACATATCCTCTCATGCACGGATTGAATCCAGGTATCTTATGATTTTGATTATCAATTTTCAAATAATACTTCATAATTGATCCAGTAAGTGTTAAATTTTAGCAGCTTCAATTGTACCGTTGCTATGTATTTTTCAAGATTACATCTTCTCTTTAGTATTTTTAGAAATACTGTTATTGAAGGCTTAAATTTGTTTATTTTACAGCTAAATATGTAGTGTTTGGCTATCGGTATTATAAGATCGAATGTTGTATCAGTTGTGGAATTGTCATCTGCTCAAAATATTATTGTGTTTTCAGTCAGAGACAGATTATTCGCTATTAAACACTTTCCTTTGATTAGTTCTTGCAATGATTTCCAGAACTCATTGACATGTATGCATCTCCAGAACATATGTTCAATGCTGTCTTTTTTCTCTTCACAGAAAGTACAGTTATGACTTTCTACTATCCCCATTTCTTTTAGAGCTACATTAGTTGCAATTATTCGATGCTTTATTCTCATTTGCATCCATTTTAGCTTAATATCCTTAATTTGATGATTTTTTTTTTCTAAAGCATTTCTTCCAAGGTATCTGTCTATTCAGCTTTTCGTCCATTTTGCACAACAGTTCGGTTCCCAGTTATCTTTTACTGTAACTCTCTAATAAGTCTTGGAACCTTTATCTACAGAATATGTTTTCTTTAGTGCTGTGTTGACTTCTGCTTCAATGTTATCTTTTATCTCATTCTCAAACCTTTGTTCTATGATATATCGTTTAATGGATAATATACATCCACCATAAGATAGGAAATCTATTTCAATGTTATACTTTGTTCTGAATTCCTCATGGGATAGTGAATCTCTATTCGCTTTGAACAAATCAGACACTCTAAATACATTTTCTGTTGTTCCAGTTTTTGTGTGTTATTAGTTTATTTCCTATTTCAATATGTTCGTTGTAAAGAATTGGTTTTGCAAGAAGTTCTCTGGCATTTTCTGGTTTTATTTTGTAGTAGAACTGCTTATACGACATAAATACATGTTTCCAGAAAACATTGTCTTGAGTGGTGATGCACAGATGATTTGGAGAGTACTTCTCAATGTTCTAAATAATTGGGTATGAAAAAATCAACATGTCTCTCCATCTGTGTGTTGTGTGTCTAAGTCTTTTTATCCACGTTAATTTTAAAGCAGTGATGAGAGCATTTATGCCAGGTAGATTCAACCCACCATCCGGTATATCTTTAACAACTGTTTTTTTTTGACTAATTCTGTCTTGTTTTTTTTTATTCAATACAAACCAGTAACATAAGTCTTGTAATTCTTTAACAAATGTGTCAGATGGATTAGGAAGCATCAACCATAGGTAAGTTAGTTTTGACAGAATTAATGATTTTAAGACAGCAATTCTTCCTAAAGGGGTAATGATTCTCTTAAGCCAAATTTTAAAATAGTGCCTTCACTTCTATTATTCTATCTTTGTAGTTTCTTTTTTCCATGTGTGTTAAGTCCTGAGTAAACCAAATTCCTAATATTTTGAATTCTTTTGGATTCCAGATCATCTTTAAATGTTCCATATATCTTATTTCATCATGCTTTTGTCTTCCAAGCCAACTTACTTGTGTTTTCTCTTTGTTTAAGAATAAACCTGATGTTTTCCCAAACTATCGAGAATCTCGATAGATTTTTCAAATGATTTCTTATTCACTATGTCCATCAGTTGAGTGTCGTCGGCAAATTGTGGTATCTTGTGTTCTTTTCCCCCGATTTGTATACCTTCAATACTATTTTATTCTTAGATCATTACGTATATTTCTGCACATAATACGAAAATATATGGTGAAACGGGATCACCTTGCCTACAGCCCCTTTCTATTGAGAACCATGATGATGTTTTGGCCATTTACGATAACAGTAGACTTAATGTTTTTGTAGAATACTTTTATCCATTTACATTTATCTTTACCTAAACCTACAGCCTCTAGCACTTTGTCATACAATTCTTATCTAACGAGTCAAACGCCTTTTCGAAGCTAAATTAATAAGCATCCCTGGGATATTTTTTATCTTCAGATGGTGTATTACGTCATAAATTAACCTACTGTTACTACCTATGTACCTATTTGGGACAAATCCTGTCTGGTCTTCATTAATCAGTGATGGAAGGACCTTTTTAATTCTGTTAGCAATACAAGTGGGGCCAATTTTGTATATAAGGTTTAAAAGTGAAATAGGTCTCCAGTTTTTTTTTTTTGCATATTCTTTTGGTTTTCCTTCTTGGGTATACAGATTATAATACCTTCTTTCTGGGTTTGATAGTTTGCCTTCTCTGAAACTTTCATTTAGAGCTCGGGTTACAAACACGCCGATTTCTTTCCAAACAATTTGAAAAACTCAGCTCCAAATCCATCCTATCCAGGGCTTTTTCCGTTCTTCATATTTTTCAATGCAATCCCTGCTTCTTCTATTGTTATTTTTCCTTGTAACGATTTAGTCTGTTTTTTCTGTTAGTTTCGGTATCTTATTCACCAAATTTTCAATATTGCATTTCACAGTTGATCTTTTTCGGTATAGATCCTCATTAAAATGTTTTACTGTAACTTTTATGTCTTTTGGTTTGTCCAGTATATTACCTTGTCCATCCAGTACTTTTATAATTTGTTTGCTATAAAAGTTACGCTTTTCTAAACTGCAGAAATATTTACTAACCTTTTCCCCATCTGCAACCCATCTTGCTTTTGAACTTAGTAGCACACCATTCATAACGTTTTCTCTTAGTAATATCATTTCTCTATTACTCTCTTCAATTGTCTTCAAATCCTCCTCTGATTTAAGTTCTTTACTCTCAATAACTTTGATAGTTTGCATAAGGCTGTTTCTCTACATTGTGATTCTCTTTTTTTAATTGTGGCATACTGGATGGGTTTTTATCTTATCTTCATTAGTAAGAAGTCAAGAAAGACCCGATCAGACACTGTTAGTTTAGGGTCTGAGCTGTTCGACTTGTTTCATCCTGGCTATTGTCAGCATTAATATCATTTCCCTCATCTTTATCTGTGTATTCCTCTATGAATTATTTATTAGATTTTTTTATTTCGTCTACGTATTGTTTATCTTTTAGTAGAGATGTATTAAATTTCCAAGAGTTT
>JADBJO010002778.1:225000-252500 GCA_016801955.1 Conus betulinus | reverse complement strand
TTCTTGAAAGGTCGTTACATCGGTGAGAATATTCGCATGTTATATGATACCTTAGTATATGCTGATAGAAAAAAACATCCCAGGTATGTTTCTGTCAATAGACTTTGAGAAAAGCCTTCGACAGTATTTCATGGTCGTTTTTGCACAAAGCTTGGATTTTTTTAACTTTGGCCCAGATATGATTCACTGGGTCAAGACTTTTATTCACACATTAATACTTGTGTTTCTGTCAACGGTCAATACTCTAGCTGGTTTGCAATAGAACGTGGTGTTCGACAAGGTGATCCGTCATCCCCATATCTTTACCTCCTTTGTGCAGAGATACTATCACTAAGGATAAGACACAACGATTTAATCAAGGGCATAAAAATTAAAAATAGGGAAAGCTTATTGTCACAATTTGCAGATGACACTGCTTTGTGTTTGGACGGCAGCGAAAATTCATTTAATGAAGCCATTGCCGTGCTAACACAGTTTGCTGAAATGTCAGGACTAAACATGAACTTTGATAAAACTCAGATCATTTGGATAGGTAGCAGAAAAAAAACTGCAATTTAAGGTTTATGCGTGACAAAAACTTCATTTGGGACCCGGGTATCTTCAAGATACTTGGCATTAAATTTTCAGTTGATACAAAGTCCATTAGCGCCATTAACTATGATGACAAGTTAATTCAGATGAAAAGGATTTTATCACACATTGGAAAAAAAGACAGCTAACACCACTAGGGAAAATAACAGTAGTAGTGAAAAACTCTTGTCCTGTCCAAAATAACGTATTTGTTAATAAATCTACCAGATCCACCAAATATTTTTATATCAGAACTAGAGAAAGAGTTTGTTTACATTCTTATGGATGGAATGGTAAAAATAGTAAAATTAGGAAACCAGTTGCATGTAGCTCATACGTCTGTGGTGGACTGCGCATGATTGATATCAGAGCTTTCATTGGTGCTATGAAATTAAGCTGGCTTTGTAAAATACAGTCCGAGGGTGACTCCAAGCTTAAAGACTTTCTCTTTGATATGTACCCTGAAATGGAAAATATTAAAGTCTTAGGCGCAGATTATATCAAAACGTTAACTAAGTCTGTTAAGAATCCTTTCTGGAATGACGTGTTCAGGCACTATGGGAGAGTTTGTAGAGTGTGTCGTCCTAGAAATATTGACGAATTTATGGCTGAATGCATTCACTTCAATAAAGACATTCTGAGGGGTGAAAAAAACTATATTGTAAAAGAATGGTGTGAAAATAACATCTACTTCGTCAGACAACTCGTTAGTGAAGCAGGGCAGTAAATGTCATATCATGAATTTAAAACAAAATACCCTACCATAAGAAAAACAAATTTTTTGTCTTACAATGGAATCCTGAACGCAATCAAAGGATACGAAAATAAATTACAAGTAGAACTTATACCTTAAAAATTCTTGAAACCAAATCATGGTTTTCTATCAGGAAAGGCAGTAAATTTATTCAAACTGTACTTGTTGGCAGCGGAGCTGTCCCCCAGCTGCGGTTTTGAAATGGAGCAAGTCGTTCGAAAATTTAAATGGAATGCTATATTTTTACACTGTTTTAGAACTACTAATGATGTGCAGCTACGCTGGTTTCAATTCGACTATTGCACAGAATTCTGCCATCACAGAAGTACCTATATCAGTGTAAAATTGTTAACACACCAAACTGTAATTTCTGTGACCAAAGCCCACAGGACATAGAACATATAATTTTCGATTGTGACATTGTACGGGCATTTTGGTTGGAGTTTCAGCAAAATATCATGGATAAGCTTGAGCACTGCCATAATGTTAAGATTGATAAGAACCTAGTATTGTTTGGAGTAACAGACGATATACAGACTGACTGTGTGATGGACTTTTTAATACTGTATGCCAAATCCTTCATTTATAAATCCAAATTACAAAATGTTAATCCAGTTTTCTTAACTTCAGAAGAAGTCTACTTAATCGATACTCTGGAGAAATATATTGCTAGTGTCAATTCAAACCTAAGTCTTTTCGACAAACACTGGCTTCCGTATAAAGCCATTTTACTATAACTTCTTTCGTTAAATGGTGGTACTCACTCACTCTCTTTCTTTCTCTCTCCCCCTCCCCTTCTCTCTCTCTCTCTCTCTCTCTCTCTCTCTCTCTCTCTCTCTCTCTCTCGTATCTGTGTGTCCGTTTTGTTTCTCAGTGTACCTACCTCATCTCCCTACTACGGTCAGCACTCACTGTTAATTGTTTAAGCAATATTTAATGTTTATCGAGAAAATGAACATTGATGGCAAAAACTTAGCATGATGAACTAAATGTGTGTGTGTTTTCTGAAATGAGGCTTACATGTGCTTTGGAAAATATTTTTGAGATGAAATGAGAGTAAATTCTCACAAAAAAAAAGAGAGAGAGAAAAAATGTTACGTTTAAGAATGTGATTATAACAGATGATGAAACGTCGATTTGACCACTCATGTCAGCTAGGCTACAAAGAGGAACTTAATAGGTATTAGGATTTGTATTACGATTTATTATGAATCATTATGAATGTGTGACCATCTCCGCGCACTGTCTTCTTTCTGCGCACATGTAAGCTCTCTTATTAATTGAATAAAATGTGTGTGTGTGTGTGTGTGTGTGTGTGTGTGTGTGTGTGTGTGTGTGTGTGTGTGTGGAAGTGAACGCTTCAAAAAAAAAAAGTTCTATTATCAGTATACATATAAAAGCCCCATCTCACTCACATGTTCACAGTATCTTTCATCCAAGCACATAATATTATCTTCTACAATGAAGACTGACATTCTTCGCTTTCATCGTACCATGACTATTTCATGTATCATCCAGTTATAGTAATGGCCAGTTACGTGAGTCAGCTCACTGCTCGCAAACAATGTCGTGTTTTGTGTCGTCAGGTTGCAATCGGTTACTCTGAATAGTATATGTCACTCAACTCACCGAATCATTGATCTATTTTGTAAACAGTGTGCTGGATATTTTTGTCATCTCATGTTGATCTGTGCAAAATATTCCACACTTCGCAGAACATTCTTATCCTTGTACTATTATCCATTTCCCCTCAGAAATTAAGATACGATTATTAGGTCGAAATACTCCAAATGAATTGTTATCTCTAAAGTTGCAGTATATATAACTGAATTCTTAAAATGCAGGAAATGAAATGTCTATATCACTGATTCGTAAGATAAACGTTTACTTTTGATGCTCAATAATGCTGAAGAGTATTACTTGTTCATTGTTATAATACTCTTTCCTAAACTCACTTATGCCATGCTAATTATTGTGCAGTTCAGTTCTCCTATTCATGTGGGCCAAATGACCTGTAAAAACTGAATACATTTGTCATTGCTATTGTTATTGTTATCATAATGTTCATCATCATCATCATCATCATCATCATCATCATCATCATCGTCAACATTATTATCATTATTGTTGTTATTATTATTATTATTTATTATATATCATTATTATTATTTGTTGTTGTTGTTGTTGTGTTGTCGCTGTTGTTGTTGTTGTTATTGTGATTGCTGCTGCTGTTATTGTTATGTAGACACACACACACACACACACACACACACACACACACACACACACACACACACACACACACGAATGTCTATATATATATATATATATATATATATATATATATATATATATATATATATATATATATATATCACAAATAAAAGTAGAGAGCCAGCAAGAACTCTAAAAACGCTCAACCAGGAAGGGAGCAGAGCTTGAAACAAGTTTGTTGGTGTTTTTTAATCTCCTTTTTAATCATATTTTTAAACTATATATATATATATATATATATATATATATATATATATATATATATATGTGTGTGTGTGTGTGTGTGTGTGTGTGTGTGTGTGTGTGTCACACACACGAATGTCTATTCACCTCTGCCGTCAGACCGGGCACGAATTGCTTTCCTTGATCCGAAGGATCTCTATTGCGCTTCCATTCGGCAAAGACAGAAAGGGAGTTTTAGCAACACTGGCCGTCATTTTTCAGGGGTAATAGCTTCGGGGTAGGATGGCCACATACAAACAACGGTGAGTACATATCTGTTGCAAGAGGACGAAGAGGAAACAATGGGACTGCAAAGTGTTCATACCCAGTTACAGGGCTCACCAGGTATGGACATATTCCCGAGGGCAGCACATGAGATTCTGTTCTTTTGAAGTGTGTTTTGACAAATGCCACTAAAACGATAATATATACTTTGTGATGTCTGACCCCAGACTTGAGCAGTAAGCACACCAAAGTGCTCTGCTGGTGTTCTGTCCTGACATAATGGAATCAAGTGACACGTCTGATACTGTTTGTCTCAGTGATTTGGGAATAGCCAGCTTGTATGTATCTATATGTTTGCCTTTGGCATTTCTGTATGACAGACCATCATCCTCCAGGTTTTGAATTTTACAGATCCAGTCCCAGCTTTCCCCCTCTGTCTCTGTCTCTCTCTGTTTCTCTCTGTCTCTGCATCTCTCTCTCTCTCTCTCTCTCTCTCTCTCTCTCTCTCTCTCTCTCTCTCTCTCTCTCTCTCTCTCTCGCGCACGGTAGGCTAGAGGGCGATATGCCAATTGGAGCATGCGTAAACGTAGTAAATAAAAGATATACTTAAAATAGTATGGCTTTCAGGAGAATTGTTCGACGCAGAGGTAGTAAGGTCTCCATGGTATATGTATATGAAAAAACGACGAGGGAAATGAAATAGTAAACATATGTTTTGCATGCTAGTATCAATAGCACTCATATCATGAGTTTTAAATATTAAGATATACACTCATATGTTCATAAGGACGAACGTACTACTAAGAAGCATTTATGTATAATTAAGATAGTATTTTGCATGTATATACTGTCATGGAAGAATGTTTTTGTTGTAGTCATGGTAAATTTTGTTCTAACTATACAATTTTGATTTTTTCTTGTTGCGTACTCATGTGAATAGGCTGATGGCCTCACATTAAAGTCACGAGTCACGAGTCTCTCTCTCTCTCTCTCTCTCTCCTCCAACCCCCCCCCCCCCCCCCCCCCCCCCCCCCCCCCCCCCCCCCCCCCGGCAAAAGTGAACATCTGGTAATAGGACTCCGGTATTTTTGTGCAATTTTGTATTCTGTATCATTCATGTAGTACTGAATCTTGTCAGCTATACTTTAAACCCATATATGCCTGAATTTTTTTCTTTGGTTTTCATTTATTCAGGGGTGTACAATATTGCAAGTATTGAGGTTTGAAGGCTGGTTTTACATTTTTTTTTATCAGTTTGTATTTTAGACATATAAAACCTACCGTCCCACTATAGGGACGCTAGGCACGGAAGGTACAGGTTTTTATGATACATACAAAGACACAGAACTCATTTGAAATCATAGTTCAGCCAAATGCATTCTTGAATTTTGCATCAAATCATGAAATAGCATTATCGACTTGGTTGTTGACAGATTAATTGTACATAAGTGAACACAAAAAGAACTAAAAGAGCAATTTCCTCACAGTGGAGTCACAGCACATTGACGTAGTTCACTCATCGTGTCTTCGTAAGCATACTGTCATTGATCAGCCATCTCTGTGTGAAAGCTGCAAAACATCTGGCATGAAGCTCACATTGCACTTGGTGCACTTGTCACTGCTCTTCTTGCCACAGGAAGCACACCTGACTCGCCTCTGGACACGCTCCACAAGATGATCTCTGCCGTCAAAGCGAAGGGCCGGTGCAAACTTGCTTGTCAAGCTGGGCAGGGCGACCAAGTGGACGTCCCACGCGATGCTGCTTCGCTGCTCTAGACAGGTAGACAGTGGCAATGGCTCGTCGCACAGCAAGAAGATCCGGGGGGGGGGGGGGGGGGGGGGGGGGGGGGGGGGTCTTCTCCAGTGGGCGTGGCCCGGTATAAGTGCCAGGTTTGCTAAACGGCCAAATCCAGGCAAAGTGAGAAAATGGACCACCACCATTTCTTCGATCGGATGGACGCGGGACTTGTCGATGTTCTGGTCCATCCTATCAATCCCTCCCATGGTCTTGTTGTAGTGGTTGATGAGAGCTGGCTGATCAATGTTGATGTGCTGCCTGGCTTGCCTGGAAAACCTTCTTGTTTTCTGTGTAGGATTCACTCCCACCTTGTTGGAGACCACATTGACAACGTTGTCATTCCAACGAACCATGATTATGGCATTGCTTGTGTCAGTGTAGTAGTCGAAGATGCCCCTTGGAGTTTTATTCATCTCCTGCACTGATTGCAGTGGACAATCTTCAACCCGATTTGCACGAATGGTTCCTGTGCATGTACTGCCTCTGGAAGAGAGGTAGTCCACGAGTTTCAGTGACGTGAAGAGGTTGTCAAACGTGAGGTGGAAAAACATATTGTCCTTGGATTTCAGATACAAGATCGATGACAACTGATCCTCCCATTCCCACACCAGGGCAGGCCGCAACAGCTTGCCTTCCTTTCGCCCCTTGGTAGGGCTCAAATTGGACGGCGTATCCCAAGGGGGTGGCAAGGACCCACATCTTGAATCCAAATCGGATGGGTTTGCCTCTTATAAATTGTTTTGAGCCATGCCGACCATAGTACGGGACCATGCTCTTATCAATGCTGAGATTCTGTTATCTTAGAAAGTAACGAAGGCTTCTTTCATTCAGCATGGTCAGCAGTGGTCTGACTTTGGCCATCTTGTCATCAGCAGCTCAAGGTTGGTGTTGTCACTCACATGGGGGTATCTCATGATCTCCTCGAATCTGTCTCGGCTCATGGCTGAGGTGACAGTTATGAATGTCCATGTCATTGGACCAGTACATTCTGCGTCGGGGAAGTGTGCAGTAACCAGAGAGAATTAGGATGGCCAGAAAGGTGCGAACCTTTCTGAGTCAGCTTTGCGTTTTTGCCATGTTGTGAAGAGATTGCACCGTACTCTGCATTCCCCAGTTCAGAAACATGTTCATGTGAATCCTGCACACACACACACACACACACACACACACACACACACACACACACACACACACACACACACACACACACGTTTTAGATACTGAATTATAGTATTCTATCTTTCTTTCTTGATTCTCTCTCTCTCTCGGGGGGGAGGGAGGGAGGGAGGGAGGGGGGGGGGGGAGGGAGGGGGAGGGAATAGAGGGAGGTAGGTACATGATAAAAATAACTATAAAAACTGACCATGTCATTCTCTTGGGGAGTAGACTGAGTGCTGTCATCACCGGTGATCTGTCTTCCGTCAGCATAAATGACTGTTGCAGAAGCAGATGACTGAAGTTGCTGCCCACTCAGATTGTGAATTTCAGCATCTTCATCTCCACTGTCCTCGTCTGTCAATTCATCAGTAGGTGGGGGGTCAATGTAGATATTGGCAGTTTGGAAAACAGTGTCCGCTTCAAGGATATCCAGTACTTCATTCACGTTGCATCGTCTGCAAAACAGAGAACGTTTTGATAAAGTAAGCATCCAGGAAGTGGAGCATGCACATATTAGGTTGGTTTGACTGTTGGTTGGTTTGGTGCTTTACGTCTCAGCCACTTTCGCGGATCAGAGACAGCTGGTCACATTGTCCTGACACCAGCGAACCAGTTTCAGTAATGCCGGGATTCAAACCCTTGACCTTTGGAATAAGAGTCGAACCCTCTACTGACTGAGCTATCCAGCTCTTCGATTAGTTTGACTTTATTTAATCTTAAGAGATAAGCTGAAATAAAAAAGAAACACATGATGTGTCATTTTTTTTGTTTGTTTCTCCAGTGCCTGTTTATCAGTCTTGTAACTAATAACATTGACGTAACGAGAAAAAAAAATCAAAATTATAACATATCATGAAACGAAATAACAATGTAACACACATATGTCAGCACTGTTACAATTTAGACTGATTTGAAGCACAAAAAAAACTGTCACTAGTATAAAATGGAAAACCTGTACCCACTCGTGCCTAGTGTCCCTATAGTGGAACGCCTATAACACGCAACAAATTTTACCTATTATAAACAATAAGCTTATATCATCGCACATGGTTTTAGTTTATATCCTATGTATCACATTTACTTCAATAATATCATTAGAAATGTGTTTTTAACAAAAGAGATATTGACTTACCTTCTGCGTTGATCCATCTTGACTGTTTTCAAACCATGTGGTTCATCACAAATGGCCGACAACCGGAAATACATTCCAAGGGAGATAGCGCTTGTGTATATTAGAATTATAGAAGGTGCTTCCCTGTAACTAATAATCACAATTTAGTTGCCTTATCTTTAACATTAAGCCAATAAAGGGCAAATAACTATAGCGTCCCACTATAGGGACGCTAGGCATAAATGGGTTAAAGTTTTCAGCCAGTTAGCGGTAGGCTTATGCCTCTTTTGATCTCATTCATGTATTTCTGTGTCGTCAAAAAGGCTGCAATCTACTGTCTAACATTCAGAATTCGGAAGTGGCAGAACGGTGCCACAGTAGATTTGCTCCTCTCTCTTTTCATCAACGGAGCTTTACTGCAAAGATATGATTATGTCAAACTAAATCCAGGACCTGCTTCCAATGTCAAGATGGACAAGGCAGACAGTTTGAATGCTGGTGATACTTCAACCACATGTAGCACCTCCCAGACCGCACTTGTCCTGAGCCAACTCTTAAAAATGTGATGTCATGCATGCAAAATTCGAAAGAGCAACTTTGATGGATGAAAGAGTGATTTGGAGGGTACCAAAGAGGATATGAAAGTATTGAAAGGGACGTGTGCTGGCCTTTGTAAGGATGTGTGGTCTTTAAGATATGAAGCGTTGAAATTAACGCGTGAGAATGGAAAGCTGAAGGAACATAATGACTGGTTGGCAGAGGAAGTCTTACAATAAGATGTTAAGGCTGATGACCTAGAAGGTTGGTCTAAAAGAAACAATGTAACGAAAGTTTCCACGGGAAAAAAAAAAGATTTAAGTTTATGGTGAAAATATGTAGGGGCAGCGTTCTACTTGCATTTCGTCACTGATTGTATGCATGCTTTCTTTTTCTTGGGGAATTGACATTTTGCCTTACGTGTGTGGCAAAAAGTTATATTGCTAAAAGCACGATTTTTCTTTCATGATGTATATAATTATTTTCCTTTTTGAAAATGATTTCAAACAAGCAATGATTCTTCTTCTTCTTCTTCTTCTTCTTCTTCTCTCTTCTTCTTCTTCTTCTTCTTTCTCTTTACTGTTTTTTGGGGTCCAGTTCAGAATAACCACACCATTGAACCTGTGCGTCGAAGAAGGAGAAATGAACTGTTCAACGTTGCCTCCACCTTGTTAAAAACAATACAGAATAGAAATTCATTAGGTACAACATGCCCTGTAAACATGGTCCCCACCTCTCCTCCTTCACCCCCCCACCGATCTCCTGGTGCCAGACAGAGCTGGTCTTGTTGCACACCTCGTCGCCATTTCCCGTTTTAGATCGCTCAGACACGAGATTCAAAAGTCTACGCTGCGTTTTATATATTTTCCATCTGTCAGTTGTAGTGGGCAATTTCTCTTTTTTTTTTTTCTTTTTTTTTTTTTCATTTTTTGTGCATGATCTATCTTAAAGAAAAAAAATACGCATATATGTGCTTTTAGATTAAATTGATATTATTCGATTGTATGGCATGACTTGTTCAGGTCTACCCAATCTGTTCGTTTTGCTGCTCCAAAATCAAATTAACTCAGTTTTGTTTATATGCATGTAGGTGTTGGCAATGTAGGTATTTTAATGAGCAGCTATCATCAGTTGTGGTCGACCAGTATTCAACTGTCACTGGGATCCTCATGACCTTCTCTGTTTTCAGTTGAATACAGGATGCAAGGCTCAGACGCTGCTGCTGCATTCATCAGAACGTGTATGGTATAGCTGATATACAAAATGTTTATAGTATAGCTGATACACAGAATATTTATGGTATAGCTGATAGACGAAATGGCATTGGAGATGATGTGGGCACTGTGTGCCGACTCACATTTGGGAATTTTTCTTTAAAAAAAGATTCTTTGAACAAAAATGAGGTAGATAGTACATTAAAGTCTGAATAAAAATATGCGTGTACTTACTGTTCAGTTCCCCTGTTCTTTCCCTTCTACTGGCAACATGTGTATTGCAGACGATTAAACTAAAGCGTCCTAGAATTATAACAAGATGCAAAGCATATAAACGTACTCCAAGTTTATCCTGAATACGCGTGAGATATTCCATAAAGAGGAAAAACCCGTCTTGGGCTGGTGTAACCGTTAGTAATGGCTATTCTGGTAAACATCGGTCATCATCTGTAACCTATAATGAACATAACTACAAGTTTTCAGAAAGATCGGCCAAGTACTTTCTGAGATTTTCCATAAAGATGAAAACCATTATGAGCCGTTAGTAACGGCTATAACGGTAAACTAAACATCGGGCATCATCCGTGACCCACAACGAGCATATACCTTACAGTAAATCTTTGATTGCATTCTTTCTCCCATTCCACAAACATCTATTTTATTACACGAGTGTCATTAATTGTTCTTCAGTCTTGTATGCACATGTATTATCTGTTGCACAGTGTAACTGCTTGTTACCCATGGCTTTCGGGCCTGTTGCAACTTTTTTGTGACTACTAAATACTAAAGTATGTGCACATGTTGCCTATTACTGTACAATGTGTGCAGTATGATGAATGTTGTCACTGATGTAAAATGCAAACTGTATCTTTATTTACTTAGTTTGATTTGCTCATCCTCGTTTCATTTATTCTTGCAATATGGCAGAAAGTGTACCGAACACAGAAATGGGAAGGAGGGAGGGGAAAGTGTGTAATATTCAAGAGTGCTGTCATTCACCACGTGTGTATGTGAATACAGATCTATGTATGGGGGAGGGGAAGGATGGTGTGTTTCTTTTTTATTTTATATTTTCCTTCCCCATTTGCAACTTACGAAGGAAATGCATATGTCTTGGTGTGAAGTTGTGCATGTCTTGTCAAAAACAACAAAAGATTGTTCAATTAAAAATGATCATAATATATAATAGCATTAGTGATAATAATAATGACGATGATGATAATGACGATGATGGAAGGGTGGAAGGATGATGATGATGATGATGATGATGATGATGATGATAAGGGAGGAGGAGGAGGAGGAGGAAGCTTTAGGGAAAGCTAGACAGCAGGTCTTCAGAGAAGAAACCCTCTCAGACAAGTGTTTCAGCCCTGGACTCCTTCCACTGTAACGGGGCCTGGCCACATCCAGGTCATGTCTCTCTCATATGTCCTTCTAATGCGAAGGTGTGTGTGTTTTTTTTTTTTCCCTGGCGCTGCCGGAATTCGAATCTGCGACTTTTGGAAGGTGGGGTGTCTTAAGGCGTGCCTTTTTAGACGGATGTAGGGAAGTTTAAGCCTTACGAAGTTCACTTTTGTTCTCCCTCGACCAGATCCAGCTGGAACTCTTCAGCTGCCTCTGCCATTGCCTTCAGGGTTCTGGTCCTCTTCTTACCTGAAATTCCAAGCTGTTTCATTATGTCAGAGGCTGATGAGCCTGCAAATCCCCTTGCTCCAACTTCTATGGCGAGGATCCGGGCCTGGAAGCGAGATTCTCTCAAACTGCTCGCCAGACTGGCATACTTCTCAGTCTTACAGAGGTGCGATTGCTCTATTTTCTGCTTTTTGGCATAGTGAATTCGATCAGAATCATTTGTTTTGATGAACCTGAGTGGGGAACAATACCCGGTCTTATGCCACTCTTTCTGAGGATCACCGGATGGTTCTCCCATTCTGGAAGGTCTGCTGTGGATTCCCAGTCATCTGCTCCATCCAGTAAACTCTACATCCATGCTCTTGATATCACAATTGTTTCAAACCATGATTTGTGGCCCTCTTGCCGTGTAGAACTTGTTGCTGGAGCTACTGGTGGCGTAGATCTTCCTCCAGCAGTACTAATCACATGTGCGATCTCCTTGAGCCCTTGGTTGTGCCTCCTTGTGTACCTTCCCTGGCTAGTGCTGCTTTGCATGAACTCAGGACATGTTCCACTGTTTGTTTGCTGTGACGGGGTGGACATTTGGGGTCATCTTATTTTTCCAATTCGACCAGGTTAATAATAATAATAATAATAATAATAATGATGATGATGATAATGAATATGATAATAATAATGATGATAATAGTAATAATAATAAAAAATAATAATAATAATAATAATAATAGAGAAGAAGAAGAAGAAGAAGAAGAAGAACAACAACAACAACAACAACAACAACACAACAACAACAACAATAATAACACAAAACAATCATAGTAGTTCCTCTGTTTATTTGCCGTCACAGAGTGGAGATGTGGGGTCGTCTTATGTCCCTATTTTGACCAGGTTAATGGTACTACTACTACTACTACTACTACTACTACTACTACTACTACTACTACTACTACTACTTGTCCTGATGACGATGATGATGATGATGATGATGATGATATAATAATAATAATAATGATGATGATGATGATGATAATAATAATAATAATGATGATAATAATAATGATGATGATGATGATGATGATAACAATCATCATCATTATCATCATCGTCATCATCATCATCATCATCATCGTCGTCGTCATCATCATCATCATCATCATCATCATCATCATCATCATCATCATCATCATCATCATCATCATAATGATAATCATAATAATGATAATAATAATATTAATGATAATGATGATGATGATAATGATGTTGATGATGATGATGATGACATTAATAATAGTAGTAATGATAATAGTAATAACAATAATAACAATTAAAAAACTACTACTACTACTACTACTACTACTACTACTACTACTACTACTACTATCCCAATCAGGTCTTCCAATTTCAATTAACAGGTCACATTCTGTACATAATTCAATACGTTTACGACCATGATTATTGTGATTATGTCTTCATATTTACTGTGATTATTGTCTTCATATTTACAAACATCAGCTTCTCCATCAGCTCTAAATCATGCGCAGTGTTGTCTCAAAACTTAACGGATGTGGTGTGGCGTATATGGACAGGTGCGCACGCAGTAATGATGAAACTGAAACTGAATCTGTCACTTAATCTCAAGGAGGGTGTAAAAGGAAAACCTGGTTTTCCTTGAGGCCATGGAATGGTTGAGTTTGACGCAGCACAGACAGAAGTGTGCTAGGGATTCCGTGGTTCGAATGTTGATTCCCTATGGGTAAGTTGCCAATTAGGGAATAATGAATACATAAAGAGAAAAGAAAAAAATGTAACAATAAATGTAATCAATTAAAACAACAACGACAACAACAACAACAACAACAACAAAATGACGTCAGGTAATCAGAAGCATCTTGCGAAAACGCGCGCATGGTTTACAAGAAATTGTTTCATGAGATTAATGGTTTAGCAGAGATTTCACTTTGTACCCCCAACTGTGGGTAGGACATGCTTTTAATCTTACAACCAATTCGTATCTTTTTGTTCTATGTTATATGTATAATGTCTTAAGAAATTACTTATACTCTCGCTAACGTTAGGACCTTGGGGTTTCAGTTTGGAAAAAACTCAGCCCCCAACGCAGGGACTCATGTTTCTTCCTCCTGGACTCTTACTCCCTGCGGGTCGAATTTTTTGGTTATAAAAAATCAATATTTAAGCATCAACCACAGCGATTGGAACAAAAAGAAAACTTGAAGCATATTTTCTAAATGCTGCTTTAGAAGGACATTGATCTGCTTCTATGGTGTCATGCAGCTACTGTTGTATATTTGTGAAATTGTGAAACGAGAAACATTTCTTTTGTTTTGTTGACAAAATTTAGTAAAGGGAGCAAAAAAAAGTGAATTCTTTATATCTCCAGTATCTCCTTTGGATAAATGGAGTAGATGCGCGCGCACGGACTAAACATACCATATGTCTGATGTGTGTTTATCAACTAATCGAATGTCATGTGTGCCACATAATTTATCTGCACCATGAGTAAGCGCTGTACAGGATGGTGGTGTTCATTACGTTGTGCTGCCTACCCTGTCAGTTCAAAGTGAAACCTTTGAAGATGTGACATGAAAGTCAATCCCACAACGTCTCCAGTCACTCACTTACGACATGCTGCCTCGGTGGGTGTTGTACAGAATGGTGGTGTCGATGTTGTTGTACTGCCTGCCGTGTGAGCTCAGTGGATGTTGTACAGCATGGTGGTGTCGATGTTGTTGTACTGCCTGCCCTGTCAACTCAGTGGGTGTTGTACAGCATGGTGGTGTCGATGTTGTTGTACTGCCTACCCTGTCAGCTCAGTGGGTGTTGTACAGAATGGTGGTGTCGATGTTGTTGTACTGCCTGCCCTGTCAGCTCAGTGGGTGTTGTACAGAATGGTGGTGTCGATGTTGTTGTACTGCCTACCCTGTCAGCTCAGTGGGTGTTGTACAGGATGGTGGTGTCGATGTTGTTGTACTGCCTGCCCTGTCAGCTCAGTGGGTGTTGTACAGAATGGTGGTGTCAATGTTGTTGTACTGCCTGCCCTGTCAGCTCAGTGGGTGTTGTACAGGATGGTGGTGTCGATGTTGTTGTACTGCCTGCCCTGTCAACTCAGTGGGTGTTGTACAGAATGGTGGTGTCGATGTTGTACTGCCTGCCCTGTCAGCTCAAGGTGAAATATTTGAAGATGTGAAAATCAAAGACAACCCTATAACATCTCACGTGACCCAGATACGGAAAGCCTTGGAGGCCTTTCAAGACATCCTGACATTAAATTTGTGAAATACTTTATTTTGCTTTGTTGACAATTTGGTAAAAGGGGCACAAAAAAGTGAAATTTTGTTTCCCTAGTCTCTCCTTTGGATGAATGGAGTAGATGCGTGCGTATGGAGTAAACATGCCATATGTGTAACTGCATGTGGCAAATGCTGTGTCTGACAGCAACGCACTACCACAAACAAATACGCACTACCACAAACAAATACGCAGGACTATCATCCAGGAGTAATAAGATATCAGCATGGTAACTGTTCAGGTGGTCAAGCTACCTTGCAAACGATCTTTTCACAGCCAGAGGTATTTCAGCCTAAACAACGTGCATGTTTACACACACACACACACACACACACACACACACACCCATGAAAGCAAGAGATCAGCCAAGAATCAGGCCCCAGCAGTCAGCAGCGATGACGACAACATGCTTGAGGTCCAGGGACCGCAGCAAAAAAAACAAACCTCGTCAGCAGCAACAGCAAAAGCTGCCCCACTCCCCTTTCAGCAGCATCAGGAGAAAGACCTGTCTCTGCCATAAGGTGCAAAGGATCTGCAAAATAAACAACCCAACTCCAATAGTGCTGTTAATTGGTCTTGGGGGATGACGATGTCGGCAACAACATTGTTTTCAATCTTTAAACTACTGGTAAAGTTTGATAAGTTTAGGTGATTTTTCTAAAGGAAAAAGGCAAACCATACAGCACATGTACAAAATCAGGATCTCTCCTACTCTTTATTACCAACTTCCTTCATGACCAGTGTTCGAACTGAGCGAGGGCATACATTGAGGGAACATGTCTTAACCCCCGTGAGTCCATGCACACGTCCGCACGTTGTCATCGCAAGAGCAATCGAAGTGTGTGTCCATGAACGTTTTTCACGAGATAGCATGTGCACACAGTGCGACTGGTTTCTCTTTTAAAAAGAAATGTATTACAAACTTCCACGTGGGCCACGAAACATTGCCCCAAAAGATTGTGTACATGCTACGCCTTACAACTAGGTACTCCAGAAAATGTGGTGGTGGCCACATAACGGTCTCTGGAGCCTCTCTTTCGCTGTTCTGTGCTCCCTGTCTGGAAAATCATCCCTTCAAACTGGAACATCTTCCAAACCGGTGCAGACACAGCCATGATCGTCAATCAGCACACTCTGATTGCCTCTAAACGTAGCAAGGACATTCCGATATGCTTGTGCGTTCCAGGCTATGCCAGCTAAGAGGTAACACCATGCAAAAAACTGGACTGTTGGATCTGCGTCTTTATTGTGTCTCTGCTGTTTAAGACAAAGGATGCCCGTCACAGTTGGAAGTCGTAGACTACGTCAATCGTGACATTTCAATCTCGTTTACAACATCTAATGTTCTGTGTCTTCCAAATTGTTCATTGGTGAGACTGAGCACACCCTCAAAATTAGGTTTAAAGAACCATTGCTGACATAATCTCAAGGGAGATAAACCTGTAGCCAAACATCATCCTACGGACCACTCTCAGCCTACAATGGTCAAAGGCTTGTGACTTATGCCACTCAAACAATTCATGAGTCACAAATGATATGGAATCCAGTGTTACTGAAAGACTAGGCAGCAGAAATCCAGCTGGGCGAAATGAAAAATCCTAACAGACATCCTTCCCTACAATTCTGCCTGGTAAGCTCTACCACTTCACCTAGGACCCCTTGATCCGCTGGACCTCAACATGATTATCATGTCACTGTACTCACATGACGGAGCCGTTTTCCATGAAGACTTTGGTGGTATTTGTTCTGATACAGAGGGTGCGTTTTTGTTTGCTGGTGGGTGGTGGGTGGTGGGTGGTGTATTTGGATGCAATATGACTCTGGCAAGGCTGCCTTTCCGACGAACAAGTCTTAGGCGACCCTGTTTTTTGTTGTTGTTGTTGGTTGGATCAAGTCTGAGAATAGTCTGGATGAAACGTTGTATCTATGCTGTCTTCGTGTTATGTGGTAGATATGGGGGTGTCTTAGCTTAACGAGTCTGTTTTACTGATGGACAAACGTTGGGAGGGTCTGGCTTTTAGACAGACAACCCTTAACAGGCAGTTACCCTTGGATCTAATGAGGTCAATCCAACTTTTGTTGTAAAATATGTGATAGCCTTGCCCTCATTACGACTAATAATGATCTTTCCTTAATCCAACTTTGGATTCAGCTTGACTAACTATCACACACACACACACACACACACACACACACACACACACACACACACACACGCACACACACACACACACACAAAACATGCACGCACGCGCGCGCGCGCGCACACACACACACACACACACACACACACACACACACACACACACACACACACACGTACACACACAACACAACACAACACAACACACACACACACACACACACACACACACACACACACACGCACGCACACACGCACCCATGCGCCTTCCTGTGTGTCTGTTACCGTCTTTGTACTGACTCTACTTTGGTGCTGTTTAGTGAAGTATTGTTTTCAATCTGAACAGTCTGGCTATGGCTTTGGCGTCTCTGCATTGCGTGGCTTCTGACGTGTAAACGTTTTGCAAGTCGCTCGGCACTGCTTTTCGGTCCAGATTTTCTTTGCACGTTAAATACCATGTCTGAATCTTTGATCACAGTTCTACATTTGTCCTTCTTGGTTTTCTTTAGCGACTCTAAGCTCTGAATTCCACTAGAGTATTCATAAAAGCTCTTTTGCTGCCTCGTTCATCACTCGGTTTACATTGCGAGTACTTCAACGTCCTCTTCCAGCTTTAGTCTTTGGCTTATGAGCTATCAGAACTGTCCAACGATGTTTGTATCTGTCAGTTTATCAAAGCTGGATGTCACATTTGTTTTTTCTTTTATCATTCTTGGTGTTCTTTGACCCTTCTATAATGTTGACCATGAGCAGGTCACAGTCACTACCAATGTCAGTTCCAGATAATATCTCTTTTGTTTTAGACGTAGTAATGTCCTTCATAAGAGCATGTTAATTCTCTGCTGTAATGCTGTACGTTTATGGGTGTTATGCTCATCTTTTGAATGACGTTCCGCCACCAAGAGTGTTAGCTAGGACCAATGCACTATCATTGCAAAATCGAACATGCATGATCCACTATTATTTGAAGTCTCATTACAGCAGCAGCCACTGACATTCAGCAGGTCTTTATGGGCATCACTGCCGACCTTGGTATTCCAGTCACCCTGAAGAGCGAATATGCTCTCTTGTCAACATCATTAACAAAATTTGGAAGCCTGGAGTTGAATTCTTTAATGTGGTTGACAAGGAGAAAAAACAAAAACCAACAAAAACCAAACAAGCATCCCACCACATGTGCATGATTGTCTTCTTCTTTCACGTTTTATTTCCCAAACTACGTGAGGGGTTTTACGTTTAACCCGGCGTCCCCCATTGGCGGGAGTCGACTGACTGTGAAATCATTGACTACAACTGATCTGACATGATTCGTGTTTCCTCTTCTGTGGAGTGTCATGGGAGGATGGTACATGGCGGAGCGATTCCCGTCCAGGTCAGCTTTCCTCGTGTGTCTATTCATCACATGCAGAAAGTAGCACGGGTTACATGCCTTCCAGCAGCCGGTGAGAACCTCTGACACGGCAGTAAAGGAGGCTCCACATCGACCACGGTAGACTGTACCACCATATGCACAAGGTCCTGAGACTGGAGCCCCCATCAAATGTCCAGATGGGACAGGAAGACCAGACTGCAGAACATGTGGTCCAAAGATGCCGCCTTCGTAAACCAGAAAGACAAGACGTGCTGTCACCAGACTGGCGACTGAAATCTACGTCTGCTTCCAATAACTTGTGAATGAGCTGGTCTGTTTATCAACAGAACTGGACTGTGTGCGTAACTGTGGCTGTCAAAATTAGACAGAAGTGTGTTGAGAGACCTTTACTGTTGGAAGCCCAAGTCAGCCACTGCATTAATATTTTAACACTACTCCATGTCTTATACAAACAAAGTGTGTTTATGAGAATTCAACGTCGATTTAACAGAGAAATTAAGTCATCATTAATGTAAGTACCATAATCCAGTGCATAACATTTCACCACAAGCTGTGCCAACATTCAACAACAAACACAGTGACTGGTAAGACGTCATTGCTACGTGTGGCATGTTTTACACAGCCATGTGCACGGGATGCCTTCTTTCTGGACTGAGAAATCCAAGCATTGTTTTTTTTTTTTCCTTGTGGAGGTATTTGTTTTACCTGGTTGTCAAAACAGGGGAAAATGATTTTCCCTTCAACGTTCAGTAGTGACAGTGATCAGAACTGGTTTATATCAGTCGAGCTTTGCTTTTGGTGAATGTGCACTCCATCAGTCATCAGCCATTGGTCAGTGATCTTCAAGCTCCTCCATGCCAGTCCTACCCCTTGTGTGAGTCAGTCAAGGATACTGGGATATTATTAGACATCATGTAAGATATTTTGTTTTGGCTCTGGCACAAATTGAGCTTTTGAGTTCTAAACCTCTTAGTGTATTTCATCCGTTGTGGGTGGCTGGTTAAAGTCCTGGGTTTTGTGCTAACGGTGGACATAATGTTTTATTGAGATGATGCTAGAAAAGTTTGCTTTTTTTTGTCCCTTATGAGTGTCCGTGAATTTGGCTGCTCAGATACTTGACGAACTAGAACGTGTCTCTGAAGAAGCAAAATTCGGGATCACTTCTTTCTGTTTTTCTTCTTTATCTTTCTGATTCTCTCTGCTTCAAAAGGACAGAATACCACGAACATACTCCCTTAAGAGATAATGCCTGTAACTAGTGAGCCCTTTGAAAGAGTAGCCACTGGTATTGCTGGTCCCATCATTCCCTCCTTGTTCCTTGCTCTCATATGCCTGTTCACCACTGTTTGTGTGGCCAGCCATAACCCAGAAGCCATACCCCTGATGAAAAGTAACAGTCACTGTTGCTGAAACACCTCTTCAGTCTCTTACCGAATGGAATGCCCAGCTGTGATCCTTTCGGACCAAGGCGCGCGATTTGTGTCCGATGGCAGAGGTGTGCAGACTGTTGCCAGTCACCATTGTTATTACAGCTCCCCGTGACGCAAGTCCAGCACAGTGGTAGAGCAGGTCGTTGGCATGCTCAAAGTGTTGATAAGGAAGTCACAAAAGGATCAGTCAAACTTTGGGACATGATTGCTTCATTACTACTGTTTCCCTATGTTAGCAACTGTTTAATTGTACAAATAGATGGTATTCATTCATAGAATTCGACTGAACCCCCCCCCCCCCCCCCCCCCCCCCGTTGCCTTCCACGGACATGCTCAGAAATATGTTTAAGTTGTTTTTTTTTTTTAATCATTTATTCATAATACCACATTAACTGACTTTCTGTCACTGATCGACGTAGTCTTAACTTGCCAAACTGACTCCCACCCTCTATATACATGACTTTGTTCCGGATGAACAGAGTACAGGTGATTTATTACACGTGGAAAAAAATCTTTTGTACTACATCCATTCTTTTTTTTTTTTTTTTTTTTTTCAATTGATGTTCAAATATACAGTAACTCGTTAAAGTATATTCTCCCATACACCACTCATCTGCACTCCACACCAACCCACACCCCCTCTCCAGCACAGCTTTGCTTGGACTCCTGGCTCACTATCTGTGCGTGCTTCAACATTGAGTCCATCAGCTCTTTGCCGTCCAAGCTGAAGCTTCTTGTTCTGGTGACTGTTGAGTTCATGAATGATCTCTTTAGTCTGTGACCGGCGTGAAACATGGTAAAAAGGCAAGTAAGTTTACAACCACCGGTCCATTGAAATTGTGATATTCTCTCTCTCTCTCTCTCTCTCTCTCTCTCTCTCTCTCTCTCTCTCTCTCTCTCTCCCTCTCTCTCTCTCTCTCTCTTTAAGTTCTTTTATATGTATCCCCCTTCTAAGGGGCTATGGCCTTTACGAATAAACATCTGCATCTGCATCTGCATCTCTCTCTCTCTCTCTCTCTCTCTCTCTCTCTCTCTCTCTCTCTCAAAACCAAATCAGTGCATGTGTGTGCGAGCGTGTGTGTGTGTGTGCGCGCGCGCGCGTGCGTGCGTGCGAGCGTGCGTGCGTGCGTGCGTGCGTGCGTGTGTGTGTGCTTATTTCATCACAAATATCTTTCTTCATAGAAGCATATCCTAGTCAAGTGCAACCCTTTTGGTTGTGTACAAACTGTCATACAATGTATTCGAACGAGGAATATCAGATTAACTTGTAATATACCTAAGAATACTGAAAAGGCTCTCAGTATCGTTTGGAACGTAAAGACAGGAGCTCGACTTTATTACAATATCTTAACTCACAACCAAGGTGCTGTGAGAAATGGAACAATGAAACAGGTAAAGAGTTCAACTGGAAAAACCTATTTCTTCGCACACACAAAATATAAGAAATCAAACTGAAATGGTTTCAAATGAGATTAATTCACAGGATCATGGCTACAAATGTTGTTCTTGAAAAAAATGAATATCACTGAAAATAACAAATGTACTTTTTGTAGGTCTGAAAAGGAAACTGTAAATCATGTATTGTTCACATGCGACGTAACAACACGTTTTTTTGGACTGGTCTGCATAGTTTCTTAAAAGACAATTGCTCTTGTGTACATGAAATCATATTATCAAAGGAACTTGTTCTGTTTGGCACTGACTCTCGGTTAAAATCTGACATCATATTCGATTACATTATTAATCTGCAAAATTCTTTGTAGACAAATCCAGAGCTGAAAAGGTGCTTCCTCTGTTTCCTGTCTTCAGGAAATGTTTAAAAACCAAATATCAAGTTACAAAATGCATTGCAAAAATGAATATGACCATGTTGATTTTGCTAACAAACGGCATGATGATAAGTTTTGATTGAGAACTAAGATTTGTGAGCGCGTGCTTGCGTGCGACCGTTTATGTATGGGTGTGGTGCTGTACAAAACCGAAGATTCTCTCATGTTCGCAGATTTCAAGAAGAGCGATCTTTATACATGATTTTGATCAGAGCGTGGCAGCTAAAATTCAACCCGCCGTGGCGAAGTGGTTAGCGTCGCGGACTACCGGCTGGAAGGTCGTGGGTTCGAATCCCATTAAGAGTCATGTGAGTTTTTCTGCCCCGACCAGCTCCTACCCAGACTTGAGTTTGCTGCGGACTCAGTTGAGAAGACTGGGACCACACAGTCGAGTTTCATCCACTTAACAGATGCGTTTCTGAGAGTGTGGCTCAAAATTCCTGACCAACACTGCAGGTGTCTGTATCTCTCGGGCCTGGTTGAAGCCGGGCTATAGTATGAAAGGAAGCGTAGAGTACAGCCCTGTCATGTAGTCTCAGACCGAAATGGAAATCCGTAGCATCATCTTAATCATCCTCATTCTCATCAATCAGCATGAAAAAAAAATGTCTCAAATTCTGCGGCCCTTCATGCCCTGCTCTCATGGTGACCTCAATGTCCTCTCCATATCTGTGGCCTTGGTTGGTTTGTTCCGTCGGGGTCACCGGCATCGGCGAGTCCATGGGAGCTGTCGTTGGACGGACGTGGTGGCGCCCTCCGGGAGCAGAGCTCACTCACCTTGGCTCCGCGACTAAGCAATTATTGTCGTCTGTAGAGGGCTTAGTAGGTGGTGTCCTGCATATGTTATATCAGAACAGGCGCCACACTGAACACCACCGAAGTGACTCGGCACCACTGGTGGGTTGCCTCTTGATGACTTGACATTGACTGCTCCCTGTGGGATTGCCGGTGCCGGGGCTGCGGCGGGGCCGACCGGGCTGTGCTGTGGGACGGGTGTCGAAATGAGCGGCGTGGGTGCACTGCCTCTGAGTTGGCGCAGAGGTTGGGACAGCAAAAACAACAACACAACAACAACAACAACAAAAATTCAACCGTCAGATAAGTAATCGAGCGAGGATAAGTAATCGAGCACCGTTCCAGCTTGCTCTTATGTCTTAGACTGAAGAAATGGCAAGCTTTGTTTATAATTGAATATTTCTTGCAGCCATTGCAACACCAAGCTGTTCTGTAAGTTGCTGGAACGGTGCTTGGTTACTTATCCTAGGAATTTATTAGTCTATTACAATTTAGTCCCTCGTGGATTCATTCCAAGAACTGGCCCTCAGCACTTGTATCTTAAGAGATTATCTTTTTATATTTTCTACTTCTCACAAGAAAATGTCACCTGTTTTGCTCTTTCATGACTTCCTTTTGCTTCTTAGGTGGCACCTCTGTTTTTTTTTTGTTTTTCAACAAACATACTACGATATTGCATACCAGCCTTTTTCTGGGACAGCATTCTTCTTAAAACCAAAAAAGGCAGAGGAGTCAAGTTACCACTTTCCGCGGTCACTGAGGAGAAACAATCAGGTTTCGAAATACCGGTATCTGATCAGGAGTTATATGTTAGTGAGTTTCCTCCCCATTGGAGATTGTCTCCCCCTTGGAGACTATAAGTTTACTGAAGGCTCATTTTGAGAAACATTTATTATTCCCCATTCACCCTCTAAAGCACATACTGCTAGTTAGGCAGAATTAACTAGCACCACAGATATGAATGCTTACCTTCTCCTATTTCTTCAGTCGAAGACATAAGAGCAAGCTTTGTTTACACACACACACACACACACACACACACACACACACACACATATATATATATATATATATATATATATATTTGTTAAAATATGATGGTAAAAGGAGTTTTATGATCAACAGATCTGTTTCGAGCGCTGGCTCTCCTCAGGATGGTTTTGGGTCGCCTACTGCCGGTGTTATATGGGCCTAATGTTACTGTTTGTACGTGCAGATTGGCTGCACGTGTTGTTCGGTTTTCAGGTGTTTTACAGTTCAGGGTGCGTTTGCTGACAACGATTTCCATTTGTGCCTGCAGTTGTTACTATTTCTACTTTAGTATTTAGGGTTGCTAAGTATGGTTTACATAGTATTAACCATTTTTCTGTTGAACATAGGTTGCATCTTTTTGAAATGTTATTGTATGGTGATGCCCTTTTTATGATTTTCCAGGATAGGTTATAGTTTATTTTTTTGTCTTTAAGTCCCCAAATATATTTGCTCAGTTCTGTTTGGTTTTTGTATTTTTCTTTGTTGAATGACTGTTTATGATTTGCATATCTGGTTTTGAAGTGATTTTCAGTGATCCCTATGTATGTTTCTTTTTCATTTTCTGATGTCACAGTGGCTTGGTATACAATGTTGTTATAGAGGCATTTGTTGCTTAAGGGACACTGTTCGTTTTTGTAGTACAGTTGCAGGATTTCCTTTCTTCACCCTTCTTTGCTGTGTTGCTTTTCATTTTGTTGGATGAATCAATTATGTTTTTTAAGGTTAGGCATGTATGAATATGATAGTTTGATGGTGTTCTTGTTAAATATTTTGGATAATTTGTGTTCTTTTGGGAAGGATGCTGTCAAAATTTTGAAAATTTCTTTCTCTACGTTTGTTTTTACTCGTCCATCATATGGAGGGTTGTACCATGTGATTTTCCTTTGCCTGCTTTTTTTGTTTTGTTTCATGTTGTTATCTGGGTTGTTTTGTAGTTTGTAGCTGTAACCACTTTTTTGCAATGCCTCTTGGTATTCTGCTGCTGCATTGTTGAATACTCTTTCATTATGTGACAGATCAGATAATCTCTTGTTCATGCCATGGGGTATGTTTTTTAGTATAGATGGTGGGTGTTGCTACTGATGTTTACATAAATGGGTGTGTCATTAGGTTTCTTATATGGTTTATATATGTGGTTGTTGAGGTCAAGTGTTATGTCTAAGTAGTTAACTACCTTTTTGTTTGCTTTGATGGTGGTTTTTAAGTTATGGTTTTGGAAAAGTTTGCATAGTTCTTTATTCTTGTTTTCGATGGTTCTTGGATTGTTGTTTAGCGCGTCGAGGCCGTCGTCTCTGTACAGTCCGACTTGCTTTCCGAGTTGTTTTTTGATGTGTGGATAGCATAAACAGTCCGACCAGTTCGCATGTTTCGGCACCGTTGTACGATCCCATGGTCACATCAAATGTTGAGTTTTTATTCGTTTTCTTGATCCATGTTTCATTTCTGCTGTACAGTAAAGTTTTCTTGGTGTGAAGAATGATTTCCATTTCTGACCCTGTTATGTCTGTGTGTTTATTAGCAAATTTCAGAGCTTTAGTGAGTAGCTCTCATCTATGGATGGGCAGAAGTCTACTATGTCGAATGTGATGAATACTGTGTTCTTCTGTTTGTTAAGATTTTTGAACCATTGGATAACTTCATATGTGTTCTTCCAGAGGTTGTATTCAGTGTTTGATTTATGCTTTTTATGGCTTTTTCTAAGATTTTCTTACTTATTTTCCCCAGTTCAGATTTAGATGGGTTTATTAGTCTACATGTTGGGTTGTTGTGGAAATTGGGTTTATGATCTTTAAGGGTTATGAAGGCTTCTTTTATTGCTGTTGTTTCCACCCTGTCACCTAGATCCATGTGGTGTACGAGTTCTTTTTCTTTTTTTCGGATGTTGTTGTGTATGGTTTTATCAGCTTTTTTGTAGTTTTTTTCTGAATGTTTTTATCAAGAAGTTGTGAGTACTCATTTGGTTCCGTTTTGTAGTAATTACTGGTTTTGTCAGCCTTCACGAATATTTTTTTTGTCATTTTGTATTTGTTTTATTTCATTTTTTAATGATGTTTGGAAATCGTTGTTTGATTTTTTTAATTCTATGTTGGCTATCATTCTTTTCATTTTATCCTCGAAAGATTTCATTTCATCTTGACCTCAACAACCACATATATAAACCATACAAGAAACCTAATGACACACCCATTTATGTAAACATCAGTAGCAACCACCCACCACCATCAATACTAAAAAACTATACCCCATGGCATAAACAAGAGATTATCTAATCTGTCACATAATGAAAGAGTATTCAACAATGCAGCAGCAGAATACCAAGAGGCATTGCAAAAAAAAAGTGGTTACAGCTACAAACAAAACAACCCAGAGATAACAACATGAACAAAAACAAAAAAAAGCAGGCAAAGGAAAATCACATGGTACAACCCTCCATATGATGGACGAGTAAAAAACAAACGTAGAGAGAAAGAAATTTTCAAAATTTTGACAGCATCCTTCCCAAAAGAACACAAATTATCCAAAATATTTAACAAGAACACCATCAAACTATATCATACCTTAAAAACATAATTGATTCATCCAACAAAATGAAAAGCAACACAGCAAAGAAAGGGGGTGAAGAAAGGAAATCCTGCAATTGTACTAAAAAAGAAACAGTGTCCCTTAAGCAACAAAAATGCCTCTATAACAACATTGTATACCAAGCCACTGTGACATCAGAAAATGAAAAAGAAACATACATAGGGATCACTGAAAATCACTTCAAAACCAGATATGCAAATCATAAACAGTCATTCAACAAAGAAAAATACAAAAAAAACCAAACAGAACTGAGCAAATATATTTGGAGACTTAAAGACAAAAAAAAAAAAACTATAACATATCCTGGAAAATCATAAAAAGGGCATCACCATACAATAACATTTCAAAAAGAGATGCAAACCTATGTTCAACAGAAAAATGGTTAATACTATGCAAACCATACTTAGCAACCCTAAATACTAAAGTAGAAATAGATAGTAAACAACTGCAGGCACAAATGGAAATCGTTGTCAGCAAACGCACCCTGAACTGTAAAACAACCTGAAAAAAACCGAACAACACGTGCAGCCAATCCGCACGTACAAACAGTGACATTAGGCCATATAACACCGGCAGTAGGCGACCCAAAACCATCCTGAGGAGAGCCAGCGCTCGAAACAGATCTGTTGATTTTAAAACTTTCCTTTACTTCTTTCATCATTTGTTTGCATTTTCCTCCTCATTCAGTATCACTTAATCAGGATAGACGTTAAACTGAAGAAACAAAGACAACATACAAGCAAGCAAACATGCAAGCACAAAACTTTGCACATACAGATCTCACTGTAACAACACACTCAATATAAATCAATATAAGTTTAAGCAACACACATACAATTATTACTTACCAAAGTTATATTTTTTTTGGCTGGAAACTATCACACACATATAACAACAGCAAAAGCTAAGACTCTCGGGATGTTTCAGTTTCCTTTGGCCCCTAGCATAGACCTTGGTTAGAACACTTGAGTGGCAGCAGACAGAATTCATTTCTGTCTTTGCCTTGACAAGCGGGAGACACAGTTTTGCGCCTGTGTCTATCAAGGGACACCGAGGCCGTCATCAACGTACAGGTTCCCACTTCAGGCCTGTGTTCTTTTCCCTCAGGGGTCCATAGTATGTACAGTGGATACGGCAACAGGCCATGAAATTAGTCTATTGTACACACTGTGGAGTGAGACATTGACCTTCAGGTTTTGGTGCTTGTTATGATCTGATTGTGCATGCATGCAGAAATGTTATTGTTGTCAGACACCATATGGATGCATGAGCAATTCTAGCTTGTTCTGTAAATTAGCACACCCCCCCCCCCCCCCACACACACACACACACACACACACACACACTCCACCCAGCTGGGTTTTCCAAGCTGCCATGCCAGCCCTTTGCCTCTCAAATTTGCTAATTCGTTAACTACAGTCTGAGTCATGTTACGCCTTTTTGGGTTTTTTTTTTTTTTTTTAACAAAAATAACAGTCAGATAAACTACTAAAGTAACCTGACAGTGTCCTG
>JADBJO010002778.1:197500-220000 GCA_016801955.1 Conus betulinus | reverse complement strand
AAAGGCATGCACACTGGCACAAAATTTCACAGCATTGAAACCATAGAAATAAGATCTAAGAAGAAACTTTTTTTTTTTAACTGAGAAGAATCATAAAATCAAGTTTATTACATTAGATTTATGCATGTGATGTTTAAATCTGACGGTCATTTCAGAAGTACTTCGTAAAACTTATTGATTCCAATACATCCAGGTACGATCATCTAAGTAAATAGACAGAAAAACTCAATATTGTATTTGATGGATAAAGTAAGTGCACATTTTTCAACAATTTCATTGTCCCTGGCAGTTACCAATATGGATACTGCCATCGTCAGATTTGTGTTGAGGGCCTACACGAATAAGCTTAAAAATAGTAAAGTTTCTAAACTTCGTGTAATCAGGCCACTTTTCATCAGTAATACGTCTGACAGATACACCACACATACAACACTCGTGACATACGTCGACGTGGCGTCGGCCTACACTGCGAATAAGGTAACTTAAAATCAAAAGGTTAAACTGGACATCAAAAGTGGCGCTTTTTAGAATGAGCTAATTCTCAGAATTGGTTCAGGGGGTGCTAGTGTTTCCATGTTAGGCATCGCGCCTCTGGTTTTCACATTCTGAAGCGCACTTTTCCTGTTTCTGATGAGGACAGTATAGCCGAATCAATCTGACAACCATGCCCATGACATCAGCATTCACAAAGGCAGAATACATCCCAGTCGTGAACAGTGATGAGCTTTTTATCATCCAGTGTGACATAAATGCCCGTCTGGCCTTTGTACACACCAGTTTTTAGTTTAAGTTTTCATGCACATCCACTGTGTGATGGCATCCGAAAGTTTTGAGACGCACACAGCTGGCGCAATGATTGAACAAAGATGAGATAATTCCAGAAGGAGGGTCACGTGGGCTCAATGTGATCTAAGGAAGGACGATTACTCGCATTACTGACGCGCTGGTCATTGAGAGGTATCTGAGTCAGGTTTTACCGACTTCCAAATTTGCATGAGTTCAGTTATGCATGTTATACCGATATTATAAGAAGAAATGTCGGGCATCTCGAGGGAGTTGTGAACCAGAATGATCCATTGCCGATATTTTTTGTATATGGGTCACGAACATTTGTCGGTCAAGAGCGCCAGAGCGAGCAGACCGATTACGTGTGGGGCGACCAAAACACCCACAACAACAACAAAACAGTTGGCGTTTTTTTTTTTCCTTTTTTTTTTGTCCGAATTTGAAAGCAGGTAATTCTAAAAAGATAAACACAGAAAACTATGATAAAATGAAACCACCAACAATGAAAATTGTAAGCAGTATTGATAAAGTCAGCACACTGGCACAAAATTTCACAGCATTGAAAACCATGGCAGCAACTTTTTTGTTTTTTTGAAACTGAGAAGAATCATAAAATCAAGTTTATTACATTAGGCTGTTTAAATCTGACTCATTTCAGAAGTACTTCGTAAAAAAACTTATTGATTCCAATACATCCAGGTCGATCTCTACAAGTAAGATAGACCAGAAAAACTCAATATTGTATTGATGGTTTCGCAGTAAGTGGGCACATTAAGTTTCTCAAACCAATTTCACAGATGTTGGCAGTTACCAATATGGATACTGCCCATCGTTCAGATTTGGTTGAAGGGCTACCCGACAAGCTTAAAAATAGTATTTCTAAACTTCGTGTAATCAGGCCCACTTTTACATCATAATACGTCTGACAGATGTCACGGCAGACGTCAGCATCGTGAACAGTAAAATGAGAGTAAAAAAAAAAATGTTATACTCATAACTCCTTTGTCCACAGTGTGATGGATGAATCGCTGAATGAAAATGTCCAAAATGCTCAGTGTGGGGAAGGACAGAACGCGGCCTCTCAGCTCTGCTCCTGATGATCAGTGCCCGATATTATCCTCTCTGGGACCAGGGCCCAGCTGGCTTGCTGGTGGGACGATGGGGGATACCTGGCCAGTTTCACACAACACAGCCACAGAATGTGTGATGGCGTGATGACAGCTCTAAGTCACAGCAGCTTGTCACATCGTGAAAAATCTTCAGGTTGCTGGTATCAATGTCATGTATGTAGATATCTTCATGTCAGGGGGACATTCTTTGGCACAACAACCACCAGTTCTTTGGAATTTTGTTACCTCTCTGTTCCGACAGCTGTGATTTCAAACTACTGTTGTCAGCCATATTTTCTACGGTCACTGATTACTCCTCCCACCTTCCTCCTTCTGCTCCTTCCTCCCCTCAACCAGTGTGAAATGTCGTTTGGGTCCCCAGCAGCACATTCATGATGTACTGTGTTAAACAGTTTACTGTTTTTCTTAAAACACTACAGCCATTTCAATTGCTCTTTTCTTGTAGCTCACACCTCATTTCGCTCGCTTGATTTACCCATAAGTAGTTTGATCTTAATTCGCTTCCTTTGATAAGATCCTCTTTTTTATGATAAAACCGTGTTGTACAGTTATTTACATGTTTATTTACACACACGCACTGCATGTTTAGTAGACATTCCTTCACACGAGGTCTCATCTTAAAATATCTCACAGGCACATTATTCTACATTCAGAAATGACGCTTGTGGTGACACTCTCTCTCTGTCGCTCTCTGTCTCTCTGTCTCTTGTCTGTCTCTCTCTCCCGTCTCTCTCTCTCTCTCTCATCTCTCTTCTCTCTCTCTCTCTCTCTCATCTGACTGAGACAGAGAAGATAGTTTTTAAACTGAACTGAGTTAACGATTTCTATGATCTTTTGTCACTGGCAAGAAATCTACATCAACGACAGCAAAAACTCAAACGCCTACTACGTGTTCGTATACATTTTTGTAAGGCAAACATACATTTCGTCTGTGTGTGTGTGTGTGTGTGTGTGTGTGTGTGTGTGTGTGTGTGTGTGTGTGTGTGTGTGGTGTGTGTGTGTGTGTGTGTGTGTGTGTGTGTGTGTGTGTGTGTGTGTGTGTGTGTGTGTGTGTGTTTTGTGCGTGTATGCATGCGTCCGTGTTGTGTGTGTGTGTGTGTGTGTGTGTGTGTGTGTGTGTGTGTGTGTGTGTGTGTGTGTGTGTGTGTTTCCCGTTGGATATCAGAAAGAAATGGTAATAACAACAAAAGTTTTCTCATTTTTCCTTATTATATATCGTTTCTTTGTTTTGTCTCTTGCAAAGAGATATATTTCATTGTGGCAAAAACGAATCGATCGTGGGTAATATCTAGACGAAACACACCAGCGCAGTATTGTGCGAGAGCGTTCTGGTTTGCTTCTGTCCTCATACGCGTGATGCATGTTTCCCGTATAAAAAATGTAGAAAACTCTGGAAGTACTTACGTCTGTCTGTCTGTCTGTCTGTCTGTCTGTCTGTCTGTCTCTCTCTCTCTCTCTCTCTCTCTCTCTCTCTCTCTCTCTCTCTCTCTCTCTCTCTCTCTCTCTCCTCGACAACAACATAATCTCCTAGATCCTGTGCCTCACTGAACTGTAAAACTGATCTTGAATAGAACGCTGAATACAAATGCGCAGGTAGTGTGTGTGTGTGTGTGTGTGTGTGTGTGTGTGTGTGTGTGTGTGTGTGTGTGTGTGTGTGTGTGTGTGTGTGTGTGTGCGCGTGCGTGCGTGCATGCGTGCGAGCGTGCGTGCGTGCGTAGTGCGTGCATACGTTCGTGCGTGCGTGCGTGCGTGCGTGCGTGTGTGTGTGTGTGTGTGTGTGTGTGTGTGTGTGTGTGCGCGTGCATGCGTGCGGGCATGTGTGCGTGTATGTGCATGTGTGCGTGTGTGCGTGTGTGTGTGTGTGTGTGTGTGTGTGTGTGTGTGTGTGTGTGTGTGTGTGTGACATTCAGCTAGTGTCTCTGCATGTTTTCTTTTAGGAGGATATGAATCGTCACTGTTTTGTTTATAATCAGTTTTCTATCGTGTAAATGTGTAAATGTTTTAATACCCCCGGTCCCTGGAGGGACAAACCGTCAGGTGACAAAGCCTGTCTTTGCTATTTTGTTACCGTGAGTAATAAAGATGACAATCAATCTATCACTAAATGAATCTCTGTCTCTCTGTCTCTCTCTCTCTCTGTCTCTCTCTGTCTCTCTGTCTCTCTCTCTCTCCTCTCTCTCTCTCTCTCTCTCTCTCTCTCTCTCTCTCTCTCTCTCTCTCTCTCTCTCTCTGTCAATTATCAAGGTACGAGGACATCAGTCAGTGGGATGACCAAAGCATGGCTTTCTACAGGAAAACTGTTCATGGTTTTTTTCATTTCTCCCTCCCACTGGATCAAACCGTCCTGTGCCTTCATTCGGAAACTTTCCTTCGAACTCAGTGTACTAATGACACCGTGCAGAGAGAGGTATTTGCTGGCATTCAGTGATTTACCTGCGATCTTGGATTCAACTTGAGAGAGAGAGAGAGAGAGAGAGAGAGAGAGAGAGAGAGAGAGAGAGAGAGAGAGAGAGAGAGAGAGAGTCTGTTTTCTCTGTCTTTGATTTGACATTTGAATTGAAATCTGGTTCATGGATGTTGCTCACAGGTTGAGTGTACGATCAATGTCCGAAGTGACAGATTAATCGTGTTTTTTTGGTAGCGGAACTAAACGAGAATTCCTAAGGAAAAGTTCATTTGGAAATTGAAAATTAAGTTGTACTATAATGCTATGGTACGTTTTTTAGGTATTGTGGATCAATATGGCAGCATGCAGTATCCAGAGTGCATTACCCTCCTCAAATGATTTGAAATCAATTTCACAGTCTTCGAGACGGGACGTCACTTCCACAATGATTTAAAGGCCCGGAGGTTGCATTCCTTTCTCGCTTGGTGACATCGGCATGACTGCGAAGTTGTACAGTGACGTTTCCCGTTTTGTGTCTGATCTGATTCCAAACTTCAGCATCAGGCAAGAAGAATAAAAAGATAAGAAAAGAAAGAAATGAGACAAATAAATAATAAATGCATAAATCAACCAGCAAAAAACAACAAACAAATAAATAGGTAACACATAAACAAACAAACAAAAAAACAAATAAACACATAAATAAGTGAGGACCTCAATGGTTTATTACGCGAACTAAATTTCACTAGCAGTTTCGTTTAAATGCAATGCACTGACAAAAGGACCCTGAAACTAATTGTCACAGACGACAGGTTCCTTTGCATTCACATGTTCATATCAAACGAACATAGATCATACAAACATACACCATATCGAATGAAGGTTGGTGTTCCCAAGCGGTGAAATATGATCGATGAGGTTCTGTGACAGATGATTTATGAGACAGTCTTGTTGCCGATTTATGGCACGGCCGCGTGAGAAAATAAGAAAGGTAAACAGTCAGAATGATGATTTATAAGGTAGTTTACGACGGATGTAAAATAAACTCCTTAGAGAAGAAGAAGAAGAAGAAGAGGAGGAGGAGAAGAAGTAAGAACAAGAACAAGAACAAGAATGTCAAGTGGGGGGCGGGGGTAGGGGGGGGGGGGTAGGGGGGATACACAGGTATGTGTAGTAGCAGAAACGGAGCGAGCACTCAAGCCCTCATACCACCAGACCACAAGGGACGATGTTTCAATCAAAGTCTATTTACAACACAGCCTTTCTTTCACTAGCACTCTAGACGGGTAAGGATTCTAACAAAGCAGAGAGAAGACAGTCGAGAGAGACGAGTGGGGCAGAGACGAAGAAAGTGCTACCCAGAACGATCTAGCGTATGGGACAAAATAATAATAATAATAATAATAATAATAATAATAAAAAACCCCCAGATACCCCCAGATGCCACTAATACCCAAACCAAGCCCACTACAACAAAACCAGGAAGAATGAAAGAGAAAGATAGTTCAAGAAACAATACTACGTCTGACAAAACCTTCACAACAAGAATTCCGCACAAAGCAAACCAGTAACAGCCTCTAAACACACACACACACACACACACACACACACACACACACACACACACACACGTACACACACACACACACACACACACACACACACACACACACACACACACACACACACGTACACACACACACGCCAGACCCACATTTACACCACACTGAACAGTTAGGACTCAACTTTGACAAGAGTTCACGGCCGAGGAGGTTCGCGCAGAGGGAGGTGGTCTTGTGCCCAGGCAAAGGGCGCTGTTGGCTGGTCTACTGGCCAGAGGCGGAGCAACTGTCCCAGGGAAAGGAGGAGAGGTGTTCACCACAGCCAGTCCATCCAGGTCCGCACGAAGGCCTGTGCCGCCGCGAAGGATGACCGCGGGGTCCAAGGATGCTGGCCGCCCAGCCAGCCCAAGAATGGATTCTGCAACTGAACGACGGGCGAAAATTCCCACCCTACGGCGGAGACCAGTCTCCAGACTTGGAATCACCACCCCCACAGTCCTCGTGGTAGTCAGTGTGTGGAAACGTAGTGTGGGTCTGGCAGTGCGTCATAGTAGCGAGGGTCACTATACAGTAAGTGATAAAGTCAACAACGTAGTTTTGTCACTACAAAAAGGACAAATGAATTAGTAGTGAATGTAAAGCTTGCTTCCCCCTTTTTGTGACTTCTCCTAAGAACGGTTTTCTTAGCAAAAAAAAAAAAAAAAAAAAAAAAAAAAAAAATGAAACAAATAAAATAAAGTTCAGATAAATACAGCTAGAATCCATCCACACCTCTGTCATACAAACTCATAGAATACGGGACACGAGGAGAATGGAACCAAATGTAGGGGCGATACGGCGACAATTCCGCGCTCCCACAGCCTAAATGGTTAGCACGCTCATGCGTTCCACGGTCTACGAAACGAAAAAGACAATCAAATGAACACTTACATTTTCTGACACCCTATCCAGCCAGAATCACACACTGAACGAAAGCACACGTATCCATCACATAATTCAAGTCCGATTCGACCTTCAGAAAAGAAGGGAAACAAGTATCGACTCAACCTGAGTTAAACAAAACAAAACAAAACAAAACATGATTAGCTACCCTTTGACCGAAATAAAGGGATATCATCATACAGTTAGACATTTTCAACTTGGTCCGAAGTGGCAGAACTCTAGCCGCTAAGGACGGAAAACGCAATTAAAGACCAAGCGTTTCTACAATTTTACAACGAGGACATAGGTGCATATCTTGATACCAGTTTTGTACTTGCTCCCACGCTTCGGGGCAGTTACACAGCGAAAAAATGTGGCTGAGCCAACGGCATTTGTAGGGAAGAAGAAAAAAAACCTCTCAATTAACCGTTGAAAGGCTAGAAAGCCAAAATGACACAATACGTTGCCCAAAACAGAACATGTATTATAGTTACCAGAATGGCGGGTGGGCGAGGTGAAGAACGGTCCACTTCCCGGTCCAATGAAGAGGGTGGAAGTCGAAACCGTGACGGTCCACACCGAAGTGGACTCCAGGTCAGGGACGACCTAAAGTTGATTTTTTTTCTAGGTGGCAGGGATAGGGATCCCCAGAGGTGACGAATGGTATTCTTTCCAACCCACTTAAGGGCGAAAGTCTGTACCAAGCAATCCACACCGAAGTGGATTCAGACAAGAAGGCTCCAGCTGACAGAGATAGAGATCTCTCCGACCCGAAGGTCCATAAGCAAGTACCACACCACTGTCCTGACAAAGCTGACTACAGGTAAAAAGTGCTCACCTGTGGCGCCTGACATCGGCTGGTGCACCATGAGAAAAAAATGGTAAGCATAAGGTCCTATGTCAAACTCAGGGCCCTGTACTGGACAAGCTGAACAAAATAACTCAACTCTAGGCCCAAGAAGAAAACACACGAAAAAGAACAGAGAAAAGAGCTGTAAAAGAAACATGAAGGGAATCATTAGGGGATGGGAGCGAAATGCACGGACGTAGTGCACCCGGGGTGGCCAAAACAGCCTACCGGTCGACACCCAGCCAATGAAGTTAAGAAATCACTGCTGACAACCAAGTTTATACTGGGCCTAAAAAAATGGGTTGCCTTATCAAGGATGTTTGTCTGTGACAAAGAACAAGAACAAGAAGATGAAAAGAAGAGGTAGCAGCAGCAGCAGCAGCAGCAGCAGCAGCAGCAACACTAGTAGTAGTAATAGTAGTGGTAGTAGAAGTAGTAGTAGGCGGAGGAGGAGGAGAAGGTGGAGGAGGAGGAGGAGGAGCAGCAGCAGCAGCAGCAGCAGCAGCAGTTGTAGTAATAGTCGTGACATTTTCTATAACGCAGTTGTAGTTGAAAACAGCACATCCCACTTTCATGTACTATTTATACATTCATTCATTCACATATAAAACTATATTACCACAGAGCTGATTTTGCACACGCTATGTGGAAAGTTGTCACACTCTGCCACTGGAGAGAGACATTGAGGACTTGTGGGTCTCCTGTGGTGATGAAGTTGTAAAATTCAGAGCTGTCTTCCGCCCTGCAGTTGAGCATGACCTTGTCTTCTGTGAGGCACTTCCTTGGCTGGTCTTGTATGGTGGAAACGCATCGTTGTTTAGAGGCTGTCAGGTCTGTTTTAAGTTGGTATGCTTTTCTACTGTTGTTCTGCTGTAGGTTGTCCTCAGCGTCTCGGCACCGCCCCTCTACCCATATCTTTTTTGTTTTTCTTCATATTTACCTGTGTCTCCATGCTAATGGCTCGACACTGTTTTGCTCCATCTGTTTCATTTTACTCATTCTTAAGTTATCTCTTTTTGTCGCAGAAATCAAGCAGTCTGTTGTGATCCAACGCTTTTTGACAGGGCGATGTTTGCTGAGGATCTCTCTGGCTGTTTCGCTCACCGCGGTGTTGAAGGTGTTTACAAGTGCCTCGACGTCTGTATCCTCTTCCACTTCGAGGATGGAGAGGGCTGCAAATTTCCCGCATTTCAAGGATTGAAAGGCCTCTGCTACCTCAGGGTCCTTCATCTTTGTGGGGTCAAATGTCAGCGGTGTGTGATTCTGTTTGCTGATTGCCTTCAGACGTAGTTGGAAAGTCATCATCAGCAAATCATGGTCACTTCCTACATCAGCTCCAGGGAAACGGTGTGTCTTGGCGATGTTCACGCTTGAATGAAAACGTCACGTCACCATGACATAATCAATCTGGCTGTGCCATGTCCAGATTCTTAATGTTTTGTGGTGTTCAACAGTGTTTGCCATTATGAGATTGTTGAAACTGGCAAACTCTGGTAGTCAGAGGCCTATATCATTCGTCTCGCCGCTGCAAAATTTCACGTGTATGCCCCTCCAGTTCTTGTAAGCGTTTTCTCCGATCTTGGCGTTACAGTCTTTTGTACTGCTAGAGTGTCTTTCATGGAAACTTGATTTATGACTTCCTGTAGTTGGGCTTAGAAGTCGTCTACATCGTCGTCACTTTACTCTAAAGTTCGGGTGTACGTTTGCTTGCGTGATGGTAATGTTAAAAAGGGTTGCCCTTAGTCGTATGGTGATGTGCCTGCTAGAAACTGGCTGGCGTCCCACGGCAGCATGGAACTTTTGCTACCTACAGTTAGACCTAGTCTCCCAGCAAAACAAAATGCACTGCTCACCCGTAGCTTTCGACAGTCATCCGGCCATCTTCCTCAGCGATGCTGGTGCTGACTGGGTGAACTCTCGATTCAGATCACGTGACCATGGGACGTACCCAAGTCACGTGACCGAATCAGTGAGGCGTACACCGGGGACAAGGTGTAGCGCGGCCCCGGTCCCTATTGAGCGGGGCGAGGGGGGGGGGGGGGGGGGGGGGTTGGTGACTACGATGTAGATGGCCTCCTTGACCCCTCGCTGGAACCACTTGTTTTCTCTGTCCAGGATGTTGACGTTGTCCATGTCAATTGGGTGTTTCTCGGAGTGCAGGTGTGCTGCACTCCTGTGTTCAGTGAGCCTCTTTTGGAGGGGACGTTCTGTTTCTCCTACATAGTGTTGGTTGCAGTCACGGCAGTCTATTCTATAGATAACACCGGATTTGTTGAGTTTGTTGGTTTTGTCCTTGGGGGGCGACGAGTTAGCTGTGGATGGTGTTAGCGGGCTTGGGATGGACCGCGACCCCTAGTTTCCCTGCTCTTCGTGGTCAGAGCTTCACTTACACTTCAACGTAGGGAATGGTGATATGTCCCTTGCGCTCTTGTTGTTCTCTCGCTGGTGGCTGGGGTGAGGTGGTAGATTTCTTGCTTCCTGGGCTGTTCCAGGCGCACTTCTGGTAGCCCGAGATGGTGAGCACTTCCTTCAGGTGGTCTTTCTCCTTCTACTGTGCCTCTTGGGTTGAGCAGATGGTAGTGGCTCTGTGGATGAGCATTGACATTATCTTTGTGAATGAGGAAACCTACACCATGCTTATGTCTGCCCTCTCTTTCACTGAAGTACGGCTTGTAGGCTTTGTGTGTGGTTGTTTCTCCAAAGTTCTCCCATCGTACTTCGCAAAGTCCCAAGATGTTCCAGCAGTCTCTTTTCATTTAATGCGTAAGTTCTTCCAAATCTTCTTGCTGATTTCATGACTCTACCACTCTATACGCCAAGGGTAATCTTATTTCCGGCTCGAATTCTGCTTCTTGACGTACCAGTTGCATTCTCCCCACCTCCATCCTGGTTGGCAGTGGAAGGCGTGTCCATTGATGACTCAGGCGATGACGGATCCGGTATGAACTGAGATTTGGTATTCACTTTCATGTGGTGCGTATTAGGCAGCTGACACCTGGCGGAGCCCATCCCTTTACTGGCTTGATCACAGCCGATGTACTCTGACTCAGAAGTTCGCTCTGACTGTGGACACATAGCTGCTGAGCTGGGTGGCAGCACTTCCATCCTGGCCGTTGACACAGTAAGGAGTTCCTTTGCCCAGTGATTCTGTGTCAACATCACCCCCCCCCCCCCCCCCCCCGACGCGGTTTAGCCCACCAGCGGAAGCAGTGTACCGGTGTGCGGCGCTTGGAGCCAGCACATAAGAGAGATTCAGGAGATGGATGAGGATCAGTGGTGCCCATCTATACTACCAGTCAGGATGCAGCTGACAACTTGCTCATGCTGTATGAAGAAGCAGAGGCAGCAGTAAAGTCTTTGAAAACTGGGAAAAACAAGCGGTGGTGGACAACATACCAGCAGAGGGAGTGAAGGAAAGAGAGAGATGCCAGGAGTGCCCTCAGTCATTTGCTACAAGATCTGGTAGACTGGAGAGACTGGCCAACACCATGGACCCAAGCCGTGATCATCACATTGCCCAAGAAAGGCAATGTGCATCTTTGCCAAAATTACTGAACAGTCTGTCCGATCAATCAACCAAGCAAGATGATTGTGTAGATCCTTTTGAACAGACTGAGGCCAAAAGCAGGAAAGATCACTGCTGATGAAGAGGAAGGGTTTGGAGCAGGTCACAGTACCACCAAACAGACTTTTGACTTAAGGATAATGTGTGAGAGATATCAGCAGCACCAGCAGGATCTGTACCACGTATGTGTGGATTTTAAAAGAGCCTTCGACGGGGTGTGTGCATGCAGCCTTATGGGCGACCACGAGACTGTATGACATTAACGCCAGCCTGATCAGGACCACAGAATGCCTCTACGATAAAGCCACCAGTGCAGTCGTCCTCAATGGCACCATAGGAGACTGGTTCAAGACAACTGTTGGAGTGAGTGTTCACTCCAACATACACTCGCTTCAGCATTTACCAAAAGAGAATCATGACTGACGTGCTAGAGTGACGGCGAGATTCAGTCAGGGTTGGTGGCGGCGGAAAAAAAATAACATACCTCCTACGCTTTTCTGATGATATCTATGGACTGACAGGAGAATAGCGAGAACTAGCCAATCTAGCAGAGTGATCTGACAAATATTCTGCAGCATTCGGCATGGGGAACAGCACCGGAAAGACACTCATCCGTACCAGTGACCCTGATGGAGTAAACACCAACGGCGTCAGGGCTAACACTGCTATCATGGGAGAAAAAAAACCCCAGACAGGTCAGAGTTTCACGTACCTTGGGGCAATTGTTTCAAATGAGGATCACAACCTAAAGTGCTCTCCAGAGCTGAACAAACGACAGCAGTGCTGGCCAAACTAAGACCCATGCGGAATGACAGAAACATCACAATCAGTTCCAAGATCAGTCTGATGCACTCCCTGGTCATGACCATATTTCTGTATGCCTGTGAGACGTGACTCAGACAGCTGAACTTAAGCGGATGATCCAGACTTTACAGATGCGAGACTTCAACAAAATCCTTGGCATCTCACACAAAGACCATATTACTAGCTTGGAAGTCCAGACCAGAGTAAGGCAGGATATTGAACCATACGAAGACCTGCTGTCCACTGTGAAGAGAAGGAAAAAGAGATGGTATGATCATGAATCAAAATCAACAAGACTTGTGAGAAGGCAGAAAAACAGTGGACGAGAGATACAGAGGTGAGAGGACAACATCAGTGCATGGACTGGCCTCACACTCAGCAGCTGGCTAAGAGCATCCGAGAACAGGAGCGAAGGAAGCTGGTTGCGATGTCTTCTGTGGCGCCTCAACGGTGTTCAAGACTCCGGATAGGTGATAGGTGATGTGGTAATGTTGGAAGGCACTCAAAGTGCTTGGCTGAAAAGATTGGTTTTCAGCTGTGCTGTGAAAACTTATCAGTGGAGCTGGTTTTGCACTTAGGGTAGCAGTGAGTTCCAAATAGTCTGGGCCGCAAGCTGAAGGGACAGTCACCAAACGGTTTTAAATTTCGCTTTAGGATCTTCAGGAGCTTCTGACTGGACAAGTGGAGAGGAGGGGATGATTGGTATGAGCAGAGCTTGGGTGACAGCGTTGTGGAAAACTGTCAAAGAAACGGAAGGCAAGAGTGGCAAGTTTGTACTGAAAACAAATATAAACAGTTAGCTAACGGAGTTCCTTCGGCGTCAATATAATGTGATCTTGTTTTCTGTCTTTTTGTGTTTGTTTCGGGTTGTTTGTGTTATTGTTATCATCAGTTCAATATTTAGTCATCCATTTAAAATGAAACGGGTGTATTTTTGTTCTGATGTTTTTTGTGTCCTATATTCTGTGCCATCTCAGTGTCAGTACACCCACGCCGTTCATTCGGACACCCAGTCCACAGCCGCAGCCCAGCCCGGTCTGCCACAGCCCTGGCACCGGCAATCCACATGGAGCAGTCAATGTCAAGTCATCAAAAGGCAAGCCACCGGAGAAGACACTGCACTGCTGCCGAGAATATTTGTCTATTGGTTTAAAACTAATACAATAGCTTCCCATTTTGCTAACCGCCTACTTGATTCATAAGACATTTCAAAACAAACATCATCTTTATTTTGTCATTATTTAGCTTGAATTTAATAATATCCATCCAGGAAAGATTGTCAGTACATAACTCAATACTAAACTGAACAGGAAAAACAAATCCCCCGATGATGCAGCTTTTGGCAACTCAGTGTCATCTGCATGTTAATGACAGTCGCAGCCATGTGCTGATATAATTTCGGTCAAAGGTTGTGGAGAAAAAAGTTCGAACTGCACAAGTCCCAACACGGAGCCCCGTAAAACGCCACACACAAGAGGACTTTCTGCAGACAGCTGCTGTCAGTGGTAGCTGACTGATGATGACCAGTGATGTATGACATGAAGATGTAAGGCGTTTTGCCCTGAAAGCCGGAAGTGCCTTCTACGCAGTTCAAAAGAATGAAATGTTCCAGCGTGCTCTGAGGTCAAGGAGAGCAACAATGGCGATGAATATATCACCTGCATTCGTCAGCAGGCTCACCAGGACATCCAGTAGAAGAGCCTAATGTGCTGTGATTCCTCCAATAAGCAGCTCGATCAAATTCAGAAAGGCACGCACCTGACAAATCGTATTGCACACATAGCAACACATTCTTCTCAAGTACATTTGAAGTGAATAACAGATTTAACACAGGTATGTTTTTTTTCTTTCGTTTTGTTTTAGTGCAGTCTAGTCAAGGTCTTGCTTTTCAAGGTCGCTTTCGCCAAATACATGATTTTAACCATTAAACAGTTCTTTTGATGAAGAGGTGGACCTGGATCTGTCGATGCTGCCTATGGACAGTGTGGTGTGTCTTACTCCTCTGCCGTTCAGCACACGTGCATTGATGGTGCACCTTCCTCAGCTTGTCAGACATCCACAGAGTAGGCAGGCGATCTCGCACGTGCTTGGTCACCGAAGGAGCGTGGTCATCAAGGATCCCACTGGGGCTCACCATTACAGGCATCAACAAGGTCTGGGAGGCCGAGTTTGGAACGTCCTTCTTCTGTGACCTCTGCAAAGTTTCGAATGTCAAATTTGAAGACAGACGTGTCCACGAGCCTAAGGATGCAGTCAGTACGGTCCGAGTGAAAAAAAGGCTGCATTCAGTACGGTTCTAGTGACAAAGGCTGAATTTAGTATGGTTCTAGTGACAAAGCTGAATTTAGTACGGTTCTAGTGACAAAGGCTGAATTTAGTACGGTTCTAGTGAAAAAAGGCTGAATTTAGTACGGTTCTAGTGAAAAAAGGCTGAATTTAGTACGGTTCTAGGGGAAGAAGGCTGAATTTAGTACGGTTCGAGGGGAAGAAGGCTGAATTAGTACGGTTCGAGGGGAAGAAGGCTGAATTTAGTACGGTTCGAGTGAAAGAAGGCTGCATTCAGCACGGTTCTAGTGAAAGAGCTGCATTCAGCACGGTTCGAGTGGAAAGAAGGCTGCATTCAGTACGGTTCGAGTGGAAGAAGGCTGCATTCAGCACGGTTCTAGTGGAAGAAGGCTGCATTCAGCACGGTTCTAGTGAAAGAAGGCTGCATTCAGCACGGTTCTAAAGTGCATTCAGTACGGTTCTAGTGGAAGAAGGCTGCATTCAGCACGGTTCGAGTGGAAGAAGGCTGCATTCAGTACGGTTCTAGTGGAAGAAGGCTGCATTCAGTACGGTTCTAGTGGAAGAAGGCTGCACTCACAACAGTCACCCGGTCCAAAATGTAGCCATGCTTGTGTGTGAAAATATTGACAAGTTGAGACAAATCATGGACTTTTAAAATTGTCTTTACATGATTGGCTTTTCCACCGGAATCAAAGCCATAAGAAAAGTAAAGTCCATTAATATATATATAAGTTGGAATGCGAATTTGTGTGTGTATACAAAAGTTCCTAAACGTTTTGGAGAAAAAAACAAGACAAGAAGAGAAAAAAAAAAACCCACTTAATTCGACAGTTTGTTGGTTTCACTTGTAGGCGGTCTGTATACACATGAAAAATACGCAGGGATATTTTGAAATAAAAGTTTGGGTTCCACACATTCAAATGAAGATAATTTAGATATTTTCTTTTTTTAGAAATAGAATTTGACGAAGACTTTTCTGACACAAAATCAATTTACCTTCTCCAGAAGTCTGGCCGGAAAAGATAAGAAATTATACCCATCTGGAGACAGGAGTAAGGAAATCATCATTTTACGTGTTACATCCAGCTCAACACTGCAATGTAGATGTTTTCGACTCTCAGATCTGAAATTCTGTTGCTTTCTATCAATGAAAAACTATTGCAATGAAAAACTATTGATTTAGGACTGTTCTGTTCTCTCCAGATTCGAGGCCAAACGAGTGTGTTACAGCACGAAGCTCCTCGCTTGATAAGATGGAAACGAGCTGTTAGATCGCTTAAACTCGAAAAGATGACTGATCGGGTGCAGGCTGTTACAGCGCGTAGCCGGCGATAAGTACTCGACGAAGTAAACTTAATGGCATTTTCTTAGTCTTTATTTGGCCAGGTTCCACAGGTGGTCCAAAAGAATATAATCTCAAAGCCAAAGAAAAAAAAACAAAGAAAGAATCAAACTGAAACACAAACACATTTGATGATTTTGGGATGAATAGGTTTTTTCACTATTGTGTCCTCTGCTTTTACCATCCTTGTAGATTTAATCTCACACGTCTCAAGGCATTCATACAGCACCGATGGGATGAATGACTGTTTGTTTAAACTCATGCTGATGATATTGCTCTTTGATATGAAAAGAGCATGTCTGCCATGTAGGCAATGGCAGCTGAAGGCATTGAACAGCACGATCTCTACGGACTGCACCACAGTTGTGGGCAATGTGACTGACTGTGTATTAGGGCTGGAAACACTGTCCAAAATGAATCTCCTTTAAATTAGAAAGAATTCCAAATGAGCCAATGAGAACAACAGGAACTACGAAGAACTCACCAATTGAAGCTATGTGATACCTGTATTTATTCAGTGCGTGCGAGACACAAGCGAGAAATGCTGAAAGAATAGTTCAGAGTACTTGACAAATCCCCAGACCCACTACATACAGCAGTCAAGGAACACACGGCACAGGTATGACAGGCAGAAGACAACACACAGCGTGTGTGCCAGTTATCAGAACTGAAAAAAAATGAGCAAATGGGAAAAGTACCCAGACCACTTCAAACACCTCTATCACATTGCCATTGTTCCAGAACTTGGAAGACATTGTCAAGAATGGCCAGAAGGCAAAACCAACGCAGAAATCCAGATGCAGATAGAAAACCTTGGCACGCAAGAGGACATTGTTCTGTATACTGACAGATCATTTACCAAAGGTAAGTCAGGCTGGGGGTATATAGGGAAGCAAAATGGCCTAACTATTCAGAAAGACGCTGATGCATACAGCTCGACAACTTCAATATATCGAGGGTTGACTGCCAGAACCTAGTATTTGACATATATAGGGAAATACTGGGTTCTGGTAGTCAACCCTCGATAGATTGATAGAGGAAGGAACCGGCACTGGCTTTCATCCACAGACCATCCCCGAACTCAACGAGCCACCACGAAATTGACTGACTCCATGAAAAAGCTCCAAAAGGTGTGAGGTGGAATGGGAAGCCCTGCTTGGAATGAAGTAATGTGCAGACTTCCCTTGCAGAGACTCATAGGGAGGTACTGTCCAGGACATGCAGGAGTAAAAGGGAATAAGAGAGCAGACACTCTAGACGCCAAGGTGATGATAAGAACTGGATTATTACTTGGCTGACATGATGTGATAAGAAATCTCTACACACACACACACACACACACACACACACACACACACACACACACACACACACACATACACACACAACGCACGCACACACATACAAACGCACACGCGCACGCTTGTACGCCAATGTACACACACACACACACACACACACACACACACACACACACACACACACACACACACACACACACACACACACACACACACACACACACACACATAAACACATACAAATTCGCGCGCGCGAAACTTGTGCACCCTGTCAGACAGTGAAATGAGGGTGACCCCTGCTTTGGACAGGATCACTTGCACTTTTAACCAACCTGGAGTGAATTTTTCCCGACATTAGGGGTTGTATGTTTGTCTCTGATTTCATCATTTCATTGAGGGGCCCTAACGTCTTGACAGATCTGTGGGATTTGATGCTTTTCACACTTTTCTTCCAAACCCTTATCTGACAACCTGACAGTTCACCTGTTCTTTGCTGTCTTTGCTAGCTGATCTACTACCTCTGGCCTATTTTCTCTTCTACTTCCTGCTCTTTCATTAAGTCATCGAGTACACCTGTGCATTCGCTCTGGTAAACTGCCAGGGCAACTAAGAAGTCCATTTCACTCTCACAGCTTTGCTCTTCAGCACTATGTGAAATGTTTGAGGCACCATTCTTATCACACTGGGGGGTCCCTGACTCCAGCTTTGCCATCATCACACGCGGCATGGCTGCTGTGTCTGCTAGCATCATCTAAACATGTGCTGGGGGGGAAGCGCAGCTGTCATTGTTTATAAAGTTTTCGTCCGCACCAGTTTGACTCTCTCTTTTGTTCTAGTTTCAGTAGCCTGGAGCTTACGTCTTTCATCATGTAAATTAAAAAAAAAATCTGACATGGAGGGTTCTGTTCTGTCGCTACCATCATACTTTTTGCTGCCCAAATTGTCTGCCATTTCGATACTAAATGTGAGCCAAAACACACTTTCTTCTTTTAATAAAGCATAGGAACAAAAAGGTGAGGTCCTACCTTATATTTCCACATGGAACAAAAAAAAAATAGATACTATAAACACACACAAACCACTGTTGTTCTCAACACTCACTGAGAATGATAGATATCGATTAATTTCCGTTGAATATCCAGACCAGCAAACAAAGGACGTATGAGCCCTGCGGAGTGGAACCCCAAAAGTGAGTTATGTGCTTGCAACTCCTGTCTTCATTGGACACAGCTGTCCAGCACGGTTCAAGATTAAATCGAATCAAAGTCTATATGTAATCACGAACCAGGCAGCTCAGTACAAACATTTAAAACTTGGGTGTGGCTACTGCGATGGTATCCTATCAAAATATCTTTTCTTTACGGTTCCGCCATTTGCATATTAATCGCCTCCATGTGATGTACAGTAGAAGGCACAGCCCTTTTGTACTTGGGGAGAGCTCATCTGGTATCAGAATACGTGTTTTTTTATATTCAAGCATTGCACCCTGGACGTCGTTTGTTTGGTAACTTTCATATCTCACCTGGCTTAATTATTGCAAAAAACAATGTAACATAGTTGTTTGCTCTGTTCACCAACAGGTGATCGTGATACTTCATATACAATCGTATCTGCCGAGTTGGTGACTCCATAGCGGATGACTTACCCAGCCCCCCCCCCCCCCCCCAACTCTCCCAGATCAACTCCAGTTACCTTCCCTTTCGCCCACGCGTGGTGTAATCTGCCACCCGTACTGGTTTATTGCCATGGCACTCCAACCAGGTAGCGAGAGATTTAGACAGACAAGAACTAATTATCCACTCTGCAAGCTCAAATCAACATTTGCAGCATACCAGAAACAAAAGAAAACACTACTATCCAAACATCTCCCTTTTCAGGATCTAGCAATTATGTTATTGAAATATGTATGTTCACATACTATGAACATATATTCTCTCTCTCTCTCTCTCTTTCTTTCTCTCTCTCTCTCTCTCTCTCTCTCACACACACACACACACACACACACACACACACACACACACACACACGCAACGCACGCACGCACGCACGCACGCACGCACGCACGCACACACACACACAGCGCATAAACTGGCTTCGACTCAAATTTACGTAAAACAATAAATGGTGTATATCTAAAGCCTCGACAGTAAAGAAACACAATCAGGATGGTTCCATTACCGATCGAAACAGGGAAAAAGAAAACGTTGAATCACCAAGACATTTCCTCTCTAGGTCTGAAGGTTTCAAAAACACTGGAAACAACAGAAACTGGCCACTAGAGTCAAAACCTCTGCAGCTTCACACACCGGCATTGAACAGCATTTATCAAGATGACATTTCAAAACCACACAACACATCATTTAGCGGTACACTAGTTCTCAAGTAAAACATTTGGCCACGTACCAAAGCTCGCAGCGTTGAGTATCTTATATCTGTTTCGCCATCATCGTTGTTGTTGTTGTTGTTGCTGCTGCTGCTGCTGTTGTTGTTGCTGTTGCTGTAATTGCTGTTGTTGTTGCTGTAGTTGCTGTTGTTGTTGTTGTTGCTGTTGATGTTATTGTTGTAACAACATTGCAAGAATAGAATAGAGCAAGCTACACTACAAACATGTTCAGTTCCCCATTTCATTAGCCGTCAGCGGACTATTGTCCGATATTCCCCTTCAAATTAAGACCTTGAGCTAAAGCAGAGGATAGCGTTGAACTAACACTTCAAAAGAAAAATGAAAAAAAAAAAACCCGATATCATTACGTTAATCAGATTCTGCTTCGCATACCTTCCAAAAATCAAAGACTCCAGACAAAAAAAAAAAATTAAATGATAAAAGAAAGAAAGAAAGAAAGCGAAAAGAAGGAAAAAGAAAGAAAGAAAGAGAGATGGTAAGAAAAAAGTAAGTAAGACAGACAGAAAGAACAGGTACAGATTCTCTTTTCATTATTATCGTGAAGATACTTATATCTACCACTACTATGAATTGTATATTCAAAATACCCCCCCCCCCCCTCTCTCTCTCTCTCTCTCTCTCTCTCATAAATGTACTATGACAGTAGCCATTAAGTGTGCGCGACAGAAATGGAGCTCCACTGCGCTATCGCCCAGACTCATACTCATTCAGTTCGAATTGTTGTTACATGCTTTGGTTGCTTGTGTTTTCTGAGCAGGTATTGTGCAGTCTGCCTCTAGGGAACTCAGTCCCTACAGTTCCCTCACAGTAGTCGTGGACATGGTCATGACAAGAGACAGACCTTAACGATCCACTTCACCCCTCCTTCTATCTGTCTCCTCTCACTGTGAAGATTATTTTTATAATGATGAATATCATTACCATTGTCATTACTACTACTATTACTAGTACTATTATTATTATTATTATTATTATCACTATGACTATTATTATCATTATTATTCATGATGATGATGATGATAGTAGTAGTGTGGTAGTAGCAGAAGTGGTAGAAGTAGTAGTAGTAAGACTAGTAAAAGGACTAGGAGTAGCATTAACATCATCATCGTCATCATCTCCATTATATTAGCCTACTATTAAAGGATAGTTTTTTTTTAACTGAAGAAAACACGATTTTTCTGACATCTCTGTGGAAATATAGAATGTGAGTTAAAACAATTTTGCCATGTCCTTAGTTTGTTTTGTGCTGGTGTATTTGTATTAATATGTATATTTGTTTCATGTTTTCTTACTGTGTCAAGTCAATTTTAAGCGGGGTGAAAAAATGGATAGCTCTCTGCGAGTTTGAGCCCATATTGTTCAATGAAACCAAAAGTGTCCATCCATCTATTCAATTAATCTGACGTCTGAGCAAACGTTTCCTTTTCCTCAAGTACCATGCTTCGACCAAAACGGACCAACGCACGTGACACACACGTTCCTCGCTTGCGAACCGTTCAGTGACTGTCAGGTCAAGGCGGTCAGGACGTGAAGGAGGCTTGCCCCAGTGGGGCGCTAGCTTTCTTCCTGTGCAGGAACCGACTTCAGCACGTGCAGTACAGCTTTGTGTGTGACCGTCGTCAACATTGCTTCGACAACAGCGACGAGGACTTCTGTTGGTTTCCACAGTGCGTGCCGGGAGTAGAATTTGACTGCGGTAAATCTCAGGTATGTGTCGATGAAACTTCGGTGTGAATCAAATGTGTGTTTTGAAGAATGATGACTCAGCGGGGTGTTCTTCATTATTGTAAAATGTACTGGAATTGAAAGACCGAAACAGACTGCAGTGTTACTAGATATTCAAATGTGATGAACACAATCCAAGTTCCAAAGTAGTGTGTATTTAATGTTCAGTGTAAAAACTTTTTTCTTAAACAAATAAGACATCTTCGGACGTCGTCGCATAAAACACACATAAAATGCTTAACGCAATACTGACTGGCCTGCACCGATGAAGTTTAAACACAAACTGTACCGTCACCTTTTCTCACTCATTGTGCGCGCTCTCTCTCTCTCTCCTTCTATATATATATATATATATATATATATTAATAAAAACAAGCTTGCCCTTATGTCTTAGATTGTAGTAGAAAATAGGGGGTGATAAGCATTCATATCTGTAGTGGTAGATCATTCTGCCTAACTAACAGTATGTGCTTGAGTGGGTGAAAGGGGAATAATAAATGCTTCTCAAAATGAACCTTCAGCAAGCTGATAGTCTCCAAAGGGGGAGACATCTCCAATGGGGAGGAAGCTCGCTAACATATAACTCCTGGTCATATACCGGTGTCTTAGATTGTAGTAGAAATAGGGGGGTGATAAGCATTCATATCTGTAGTGGTAGATCATTCTGCCTAACTAACAGTATGTGCTTGAGTGGGTGAAAGGGGAATAATAAATGCTTCTCAAAATGAACCTTCAGCAAGCTGATAGTCTCCAAAGGGGGAGACATCTCCAATGGGGAGGAAGCTCGCTAACATATAACTCCTGATCATATACCGGTATTTCGAAACCTGATTGTTTCTCCTCAGTGACAGCGGAAAGTGGTAATTTGACTCCTCTGCCTTTTCGGTTTTAAGAAGAATGCTATCCCAGAAAAAGGCTGTTGTACAATACCGTAGTATGTTTGTTGAGTTTTCAAAAAAACAACCAAAGGTGTCACCTAAGAAGCAAAAGAAAATCATAAAAGAGCAAAACAAGCTACATTTTCTTGTGAAAAGTAGAAAATATAAAAAGATATCCTCTTAAGACACAAGTGCTGAGGGCCAGTTCTTGGAATGAATCCGCAAGGGACTAAATTACAATAAACTAATAAATTCCAAGGATAAGTACCGAGCACCATTCCAGCAACTTACAGAACAGCTTGGTGTTGCAATGACTGCAAGAAATATTGAATTATAAACAAGATTGCCCTTATGTCTATATATATATATATATATATATATATATATATATATATATATATATATATATATATATATATATATATAATGTCGACAGCAGAGAGCAACAGGAGAGATCTGAGAGAACTGATGACATTGCTGAAGAGGAGAGATCTGAAAGAACTGATGACAATGCTGAGAAGAGAGATCAGACAAAAATGACAACATTGCTGAAAAGGAGA
>JADBJO010002778.1:145000-192500 GCA_016801955.1 Conus betulinus | reverse complement strand
AGTGGTTGTCATAAGCCTGAATATTCCCTTAGTGCTTATACAGATGGATTGTGGATGCATCCTTGAACTCCTGAGGTATCGTCTTCTGCTAACAAACTAGAAGTAAATGCTGAATCTTTTCAGTCAGACCTGTGCCATCTTCTTTGTAGATTTCAGCTGGAATGGAGTCTGAGCCAGGGGCTTTGCCACTGGACACCAAGCATATTGGTTTCTGGGTCTCCAAGAGGGTCCGTGCTTCATCCATTACTTTTTGGTGGACACGTGAATGAGTCGGTCGATGACTTTGTCATTGATAGATGATGCACAGCGTTCCAAGATCTTTTCCTTGTCAGTGATCAGCGCTGAGCAGAGGCAATGATCTTGATGATGTAGGTCCATAAATTTCATCCAGGGCATCATAAGAGTTCTTCATATCATGCCTGTCAGCATATCCTTGGATCTCACCAGCTTTGCTGCTCAGCCGTGTGTCTTGCGCCTTTCATAGTTTATCTTGAACTTTTCTGCGTATGTTGTTGAACGTACCTCTTTTGGAGATTGACGTGATGTCACTGAGGTAAGCCTCATGCAGAAGGTATTTTTCATCTAGTAGCTGCTGGATGTCATCGCAGTTCTCATCAAACCAGTCCTTCTGTTTCTTGACTGGTGGTCCAAGAGTTCTGTAGCAGTGTTGTAAACCAGTTCCGTAAAGGTCGACTGGTTGGCGTCCACATTCTGGTGGTCCAGACAGGCGGATTCCACGGATACTTCCAGAGTGTTTACGTACAACTGCTTGGTTCTGGTGTTTTCGAGTTTGCTGACATTGTGCCTTCTTGAAGACTTGATGCCTTGTGGTGTCTCTTGGGTTGGATCCAGATATCAAACTTGTGGACCATGAGACAGTGGTCAGTCCAGCATTTAGCACCACACATGGATTTGGTGAATCCTACATCCTGTCTATCCTTAACAGTGATGCAGTGAATGAGATGCCAATGCTCGGAGTGGGGATGCACCCGTCAGATCTGTTTTGTGGGTAGGTTGGCAGAAGACTGTGTTGGTGATCTGCAATTCGTGCTCAGCACAGGTCTGGGGTTGCAGGGGATCGCTGCTGTTCTAGCGGCCTTAACCATGTTTGCCGATGACACCTTCCTAAGATTTGCTATCAGAACTGACTCTAGCATTGAAAGCACCAAGTACGGCGAGCTTGTCTGCTTTCGGAAACAGCAGCAATGATAGAGTGAATGTTCTCATAGAAATTGTCTTTCTAGTGTCGCGGACTCCTGGCTGGGAGGTCGCAGGTTCGATTCCCATCAGAGTCATGTGGGATTTTTCTGCCCTAACCAGCTCCCCCACCCAGAGTTGATTTTGCTTTGGCTCTCAGTTGGGAAGTCTGGAACTACACAGTCGAGTTTCATCCACTTCATGGATGCGTCTTTGAGAGTGTTGCACATGACCAACACTGCAGATGTCTGTATATTTTGGGCCTGGTTGACACTGGGATATGTCAGAAAAGGAAGCGTAGAGTTCAGCCCTGTCATGCAGTGTCAGACCAGAATGGAAATCTGTACCATCATCTTCATGATCCTCATTCTTATCAGTCAGCATAAAAAAGTCTCAAATTCTGTGGCCCTTCATACCTGCTCTCATGGTGACCTCAGTTTCGATGTCCTCTACATGTATGCTACTTTGGTTTGATTCTGTTGGGGTCCCTGGTTTCGGCGAATCCATGGGGGCTGTCGATGGACGGACGTGGTGGCTCCCTCTGGAGCGAGAGCTCAATCACACCGGCTCTGCGACTAAGCAATTATTTACGTCAGTAGGGGGCTTAGTAGGTGGCATCCTGCGTACATTGGATCAGAACAGGCGCCACTGAACACCACCGAAGTGACCCGGCAGCAGTGCAGTTTCTCCTCCGGTGGGTTCCCTCTTGACTTGACATTGACTGCTCCCTGTGGATTGCTGGTGCCGGGGCTGCGGCGGGACTGACCAGCCTGTGGCTGTGGACGGGGTGTCGGAATGAGCGGCGTGGGTGCTCTGCCTGTGAGGTGGCACAGAAGTTGGGACAGCAAAAAAAAACACAAAGAAAAAAATTTTCTTTCACATCATCTGGGTGGTCAAAGTTGACGCATAGGCGCTGGTGATTGTTCCTTGCTTCTTCCCAGATGAAAGGAGAGTTTCATGGGCATCAGCCTGTAAATCACTCCCCTTGGAGGTCCACCTAGTTTGCCAGCAAGAGCTGTCTTTGCTACAAAGCAGAATAGTCACGTAAATGAGAAATTGGTCGATAACGCAAATTAAAATAGTAAAGGGTGAATAAAAGAGAGAATAACTGCAACACATACATGATATGAATAACGATTAGTGTGGTAGTGTGTCTGTGTAATGTGTTGTGAGCTGGTAATGTAGGATGGATAGGTATATGCTATTTTTGAATGTTGGGGCCAAGTGAACAGAGGGTCCCCCGTCTGCCGATTAGATAGGATTCTTGCATGATGCACAAGAAGTTGTCACTCTGATTTTCAAACTACGAGGACTTTGACTTGATACATGTCGTGTTGGGGATGGTTGAAGTGCAGAGCGACTGGTTTGGGACTGTGATGGCGGACGTTGGCTAGGTGTGCAGAATGTAACTTTCATGTCACTGTCCATCAATGTCACAAAGGCTCATTCAAAATCAATCGTAAATTCTTCTGTCATAGTTGCAACATTGTGTATACTATCCATCATGAAGTTGTAGTCTTTCCCACGGCCAACAGGACTTTCCCTGTGGTCAGTGGGTCTTTCCTCACCGTCACTGGATCTTTCGCCAGGGTCAGCCTAGTTAAGGCAAAGAAGAAAAAGAAACACCCAAAGGTGCTGGGGAGGACCCCCAGAGAGCACTGTCTTCACCTGCCTTTTGAGCAGTTCTGTACCACCCTTGGAGGCCTGCGCTGTGTTGACGATGGGTACAGGCATGCGCAGGACACTCCATTAAGATATCAAGGGACATAACTGCTCCTGAACAGAGGTAAATCAGACTACAGGATGCAACTCATAACAGCCTTAAAGTAGCATCCCCATGGGTGTACCAGCACGTATTTCATGGCTGCAGAGCCAACCGGCGAAAAACACCACCCTCCAGCTGTCGAGCACACCCCACAGACCCAACCACCCCTGCCCATGGACAGAAGACAGTGCCACTCCAGACACAGCCATGCTTTCGCCATACGGTCTTATGTGCCCTCAAGAGAGAAACCAAAGTTGTAGTCTTTCCCACTATCAAGAGGACTCTCCCTGTGGTCAGTGGGTCTCTCCTCACCATCACTGGACCTGGCGACAAAGTGTGCAGCAATGTCACACAAGAAAAGTGACGACAAAGTGTACAGGGGCGACAAAGTGTGCAAACTTGTCGATATTGTTCATGGCTGGGACGACAAATGGTGCAGCACACTTTGTCGTCGGCGACAAAGCATGCTGCACAGTTTGTCGCCGGCGACAAAGTGTGCAGGGGCGACAAAGTATGCCGTAACAAGGCCCGTTTTGTCTGCAGCGCCATGTTGCTGGTTTGAGGCATGGACATATTCAACCTGTGAATCTGAATCTGGATTGGTACGGTGGGTTGAGAATATTGGTTCTTTTTTTTCTCATCTTTGATCGCTACTGACCCACAGATTCAGACAAGAAGTGATGCATCCACACAGGGCTGATGAGCTATTTGTCAGTCAAAACAAACAGGTGTTAGGTGGTCAGAGCCAGAACAAGGTCTGCCTATTAATGCCCTCGACCTTTGGCCATTGAGCTTGCATTGAAATGTTTTAAGGAAAATCTGGTTCGAAAACATGTGAAAATTCTGACAGACAACAGATGTGCTGTGTTCTGTTTGAGAAACATGGGTGGTTCTCATTCTGTTAAGTGTAATGAAATAGCGCACAGAATCTGGATCTGGTTCAAGACAAGAGACATCTGGTTGACAGTCTCTCATACATGAAATAGCCCACAGAATCTGGATCTGGTGCAAGACAAGAGACATCTGGTTGACAGTCTCTCATACATGAAATAGCCGACAGAATCTGGATCTGGTGCAAGACAAGAGACATTTGATTAACAGTCTCTCATATTCCAGGGATTTTGTTCTTTCTTTCTGTGTACGCAGGCTGATACCCCTGTGGACACTGCCTGTATAGACAGGCAGTGGAGTTTCGTGTGTATGACCTTTTTTTTTATCCCGCCATTAAGGCAGCCATACTCCATCTTTGGGGAAGTATTCCAGGGATAAGTAAGGTGGAAGCTGATGCTCAATCCAGAGTCTTTAATGACAGAACAGAGTGGCATTTGGATCCTGATATTTTTTTGTAAATTGACAGAAATATTGGGCACTCCAGACACTGATCTGTTCGCTTCCCGACTGAACTATCAAAAAAAAAAAGCCCTTTGTGTCATGGGGGCCAGATCCAGAAGCGTGGGCAGTTGCTGCATTCAGCATTGATTGGGGGCAACTGAAGATATATGCTTCACCCCTTTCAGCTTGCTACACAAAGTACTGAACAAATAGAGGAAAGATCAGGCAGATGGGATTATCATCGCCCCATTTTGGACGACCGCTTCCTGGTACCCAGTCTTACTATGCATGCTGACCAGCACTCCAGTTCTTCTGCCGAAAGGATCAAGAGTTCTATGCTTGCCACACAACCATGAAGTTCATCCTCTTCACAGGCAGTTGCAGTTGATGGCATGCAACTTATCTGACAAGCTGTCGACGCTAGAGGAGTTTATAGACAAACTTTCGACATCGCCCGGACATCCTGGCGACCAACAACTAAAGTACAATATGCCTCGTATCTCTAAAGATGGAGTGCATTCTGTTTCTGAAAGAGGTTACGGTCCCGTTTGTGCATCTGTAACAATAGTGCATCAATTTTTCACCCAGTTGTTTTCTCAAGGTTTAGGTTACAGTGCTCTCAACACTGCAAGCAGTGTCTAATCAGCTATTCTAGAACCAGAGAATAGCAAGCCAGTGGGTGCACATCCTTTAATGGTTCGTTCTACGAAAGGTGTATAATGAGCTAAGAACTCCGTTACCTCGATATCATCCGTTATGTGATGTTTCTGTGTTGCTCACACACTTTGGTAGTCAAGTAGATAATGCTCTGTTGACACTGAAAGAGCTGAGTGCAAAACTGCGTGCCTCACAGTTATTATCATCTGCACAAAAACTCCAAACTATTCAGCCTGTTAAGCTGAGTAATATCAGAGTGCATAGACCTGGTTGTGCAATTTATCTGACAGACAAGCTGAAGACAACTGGAACAGGTTTTCATCAAGGTGTCCTTGAATTACCAAGTATGAAGACAATCCCAAGATTTGTGTTGTTGCGCAGTGTCTTCAGGAATATATGAAAAGAACTGAAGTTCTTAGATCAGCATCCTCAGACAGGCTGACATTATGTTATCAGCGTCCGCGTGGATCGGCTTCAAGAGATACTATTTCTAGATGGATAAAGACTTTGCTGCATGACGTGGGAATAAAGGACTTTGGCACGCACAGTTTTCGAGAGGTATCATCATCTTCAATGCTGAAAAGTGGCGTACCTTTAGATGACATTCTGAAAACAGTGGGTTGGTCAAATGCCAGAACTTTTCAGAAGTTCTATAACCGACCAATCAAGCAAGAGCAGGGACAAAATAATTCAGTCTTGAAGAATTATACCCCCCCCCCCCCCCCCCCCCCCAAAAAAAAAAAAAAAAAGGACAGCCCTGTAGTGTCAGACTGAAGTTGTATTAAAATTATCATGACACTGACGTTGTTGCATGGTTTGGGAACTTGGGGTGCATAGTCTGCTGGTTTTGAATATGCATTTTATGAATGATGCTTGATCTTTTACAAAATCTAAAGTTTGGGCATGACAGCCCCAAACCTTTTAAATGAAGATTTATTTAACGTTTGTTGCAATATTCTCATCAAGTCCAGTCACTTTTTTGTCCAATTATTCCTTTATAGCGGAGTCATGAAAATGATGCATGTGTGTGGCTAATAAAATGGATGCAATGACCAGGACAAAAGCAATCGTTTTGTGTGATTATGATGCAGAGCTTTGCATTTATATCAACATTTTCAGTTTGCACAACCATCTTCAATGTCTTGTAGATTTTGTCGTTCCGATGGAAACTGCCGGGAGTGGGATTTGTAACATAAACGAGCACTTACCTGTAAGTCGAAGTTTGTGTGGACAGTAACGGAGGAATATACGCCCTCCCTTGCTAAAATGTTCCCTCCCATGAATAAATCTCATTTTCTTTTTTGGTTGATGCAAACGTTTTATCGCTTTAACAATTTATCACCTTTATTCATCAAATCGATTAATAAAGATGGTATGGAGTCCTTCATAAGGGACTTATACTTTAAAAATATGGCCTGCTATGCGCATGCGTATCTCATATATCCCTCTTTTTCCTGTAAACTACCATCGTAGAACTCCACGCAAACTTTGACTTACAGGTAAGTGCTTGTTTATGTTACAAATTGATATGCCCGTAGATTTTGATTCGGTAGGATATCTGCGTACAATATCGTAGCCAGAGATTTAGTCAGTGGCATCATGGACACTATCTGAAAGTGTTGATTTAGTGAAGCGAAATATATGAAAGGGTTGTCTTATAGTAGGTACGTCCCTAAACATGTTTTGTATAATAAAGATGGATTATATTTAGATATCTAATACATAGCTCATCTTCATGTGGCCATGCTGATGATTGTTAACACTATTTGTGCAACTAAAACAATATAGCGAGATACACTTAAATACAAACACAAATGTGTCCGGATAGTATACACACAACACAACACTCTCCAACGCAAAAGGATAATTGATATGAGGAAGAAGCAAAAAAATAAATTTACAAACAATTGTGTAACAACACACACACACACACACACACACACACACACACACACACACACACACACAGATTAGCACACAGACAGAGAGAGAGAGAGAGAGAGAGAGAGAGAGAGAGAGAGAGAGAGAGAGAGAGAGAGAGAGAGAGAGAGAGAGAGAGAGTGGGGGGGTCGGGAGAGCGAACCCAACAATGTTCAATGCAAAAGGAGAATGAATAAGAAAAACAGGCAGAAGTTAAATTCACAGAGTTATGTACACACCTGTGACACGTTTCACTGAAGTTTTATCTACACCACAAGAGTTTTTTTTTTAGCGTGCTTACGCACGATTTAGATACAATGAAAACTATGATACAAAATGTGTGTGTGTGTGTGTGTGTGTGTGTGTGTGTGTGTGTGTGTGTGTGTGTGTGTGTGTGTGTGTGAGTGAGAGAGAGAGAGAGAGAGAGAGAGAGAGAGAGAGAGAGAGAGAGAGAGAGAGAGAGAGAATGTCTCAGTCTTGCATCGGCACCAGGTCCATGAGGACTGGAGTCACTTTAATCCAATCTTTCGTCAACACACAGAAGGCTGTGCCTTTTCTTACTGTTAGCATTGCATGCAACGTGGTCACAGTCCTTACCCCCACTTTGTTCTCCCCTGCATACACATGTTAATATTTTATTGAATCATACAGATGGGCATATAGCATACCTGCATAAACGCATGCTGACGTTACACCACACTTGTAAAACTTTAGACACCTTCAATACTGCTTTGCACAACTTCTGATTTCGATAATTACAGCTTGTGTACTATCCTTGTAGCTGGAGCATTGCCCCAGAGGGCTTTTTCATCATGGATGCCTGTTGGAAGGGTATGGGGGGGAGGGGGGGGGCAGGCATGTAGTAAAGAGAGAGAGAGAGAGAGAGAGAGAGAGAGAGAGAGAGAGAGAGAGAGAGAGAGAGACGTCCCATGAAGTTGTGACGTGAAAGAATAAAGAAATAAAAGTAAGCTTGTCGCGGGGTGTGTCTGTCGAAGCCTTACGTCCCTCAGGTTATGTTGTATCTAACTTTATCATGGAATTTTACAGTTCGTGTCAGAAGCCTGATTACTGTACAAGTAGAATGGTATTGTAAGGTGCTGGTGTTGTCAGTGTGTGTACACATGTGAGCGTGCGTGCGTGCGCACAAATGTATTCGCTTGGGTTAATGTTGCTGTTCTTGTTGTTGTTGTTGTTGTTTGTTGTCGTCGTCGTTATCGTTGTTGGTGTTGTTGTTGTTCTTTTTTTTTTTCTTCTTCTTCTTCTTCTTCTTTTTCTTTCTTCTTCTTCTTCTTCTTCTTCTTCTATTCTTCTTCTTCTTCTTCTTCTCCTCCTCCTCCTCCTCTCTGTCCTTGTTGCTGTTTATTCTTATAGCCGATCCAATCACACAAAGGTCTTAGGACTGTTTAAGTTTTGCAAGGGCAATCTGTGAAGAACAGTTAATTTGCAAGTTTTTACAACAGTAGACATCGCTGCTGTAGATGTCATGCATTGTGTATTTCAGTGCATACCAAAGGAGCAAAAATGTGACAAGTCAGCAAACTGTGCATCTGGCAAAGATGAAGAACACTGTTGGGACAGAACAAAGAGGAAATTACGCACCGTTGACCAGACACTGCCTCCCCCTGCCATTGTTCGGCAGAATGAGCAAAGTCTTCTAACAGTAGAGAAACTGAATGAAAGCAATCCGCAATGTCCCCCAAGTCATTTTGAATGTCCGCTGTTATCATATTACTGCTTGCCAATCTATTTGCGGTGTAACCATGTCTTTGACTGTCCAAATCGGGAAGATGAAAAAGACTGCCATGATTACATCTGTCCTGGTTTCTACCGCTGCCTCAGATCTAAGATATGTGTTCATGCTGATCATATGTGTGACGGGAAACTCGGACAGTGTCCTGAAAATGACGATGAATTGACGTGTGGATCCATGTGCCCTGATGGATGTGTCTGTTATGGGATGGCTTTTTACTGCAGCCAGCCATTCTCAACCGATCAGCATCTGCAGCTTCGTCTGTTGAGTGCTGATAAAACCAACATGACTCTGGAAAGTGCTCAGAATAATACACAACTCATTTATCTCAGTTTAGCTCAATGTTTCTTATATGCAATCAGGTTGCCACGCCTGCCCAACCTTCAGGGGCTGGATCTGAGTCAAAATCAGATCAGATATTTGGATTCTGAGAGTTTTGAAGGAGCTGCAAATTTACGTGCTTTAATCTTACGTGGAAATCCACTAGATATTGAGGTCAGTCTTCCGGCTATCGTGTCAATTACCAAACTTAAGGAACTCGACCTCTCTCATGTGCGTATTTCACAGTTCAACTCAGACTCTTTTAAAAGACTTGTGCATCTGGAGGAATTAAATCTCTCACACAGTCAAATGACAGGTGTGTTGGGGGAAGGCTTCCATGTCATGCCTTCGTTGCGGTCCATAGATTTTCATGTGTCCATTGACGGTGTTTCCTCGCACCTTGTTTAACAAACTTTCATCACTCCAGTCAGTAATAGCTGACAGTTTCGTCTTCTGCTGCCCTGCACTCCTTCCAAAGGATTTAAACCCAGCCTGGTGCAACTCTCCTGCAGAAGACGTGTCATCCTGTGAAGATTTGCTGGGCAGCAACATATTTAGAGCGGTCTATGTTTTAGTGGCTGTCATTTCTGTTTTTGGAAATTCCTCAGTTATCTTGTTTCACACAGTATATGAAAAACAGACTTTGTCGAATGGCTTTTATGCATGCATAGTTCATTTGAGCATGTGTAATTTAGGGAATAGCATATATTCATTTCTTATAATTGGGAAGGATGCACACTTTAACGGGACATATCTTTGGCATGAAGCAATATGGTCAGAAAGCATAGAATGCCAAGTGGCAGGGTTTATCTTCTTTATGTTTTTTGAGTCATCTCTTTACATTATTTGTGTGAATACTCTTTATGCGGTAACGGTCCACCGGAATGTTCCACGGATTACTCCTCCCATGTCGTATAAACAGGTCAACATATCAAACATAACAGCCTGGATGGCAGGTATTGTTGTGGCCACGTGTCCACTTCCCAGTGTTCTCACAGTGGCAGAGCTACAGCCAGAATGGACTCTGCATTCCATTGCCACCAGCAGACGAAAATCATGCTGGGTTCATTTTACATTTGGAATTTTTAACATCTTAAATCTGGTCGTAATGTTTGTCACAGGTGCCGGGTTGTTTTACATCAACTGGTATTCCAGATCCCACATTGTGTTACGAAGTATGACCAACCCAAAGGCAAACGAGCTGATCATGTCCCAAGACTGTTCACTGTTGCTGTCTTTAGCATAGTCTGCTGTTTGTTGGTTGCTCTTTGGGGATTTCTGGTCATTGCAGACGTAACTGTCTCATCAGAGGTCATTGTCGAGATAATGATGGTAGTGCCACCATTGCAGGCTGCCCTTAACCCCTGTCTCTACCTGACCAGTACCTTTATGGAGCATAAGAGAAAACAACGGCAGCAATATTTGTTGACTATCCTCTCGCGTCAGCATACTGGAAATAAACTATAAGGAAAACATTGTAGATGTATTTTGATGTCCCAATAATGTTCTCACTGAACACATTGATGTTGAACAGAAAATGAGACAGCCAAAACAAAAATGATCTTCACCAAGTGACAGTTGGTCATATCCTGCCCCTGCAACTCTGTATTGCACATGTGGTCAGGTCATCAAGAAACAGAGCTCAAGGAGCTGCAATCAGGTTACAACTACAACGTAATGCATCGTGTGTTCTTGAACAGTCGCCATGCTATCTAACAACACTTAATCGCGTGTCTTCTTTAAGATGTCCTTCTTTCAACAGAAAATACCATTTTGAGGCGGGTGTTTATTAGTTTTACATCATTGGTGTTTGGTCAGTTGGTGACAAATTTCGTCTCTTACGAGATCCAGCAAGGGCTGTACTGCACAACCCCTACCTGCTGTCAGCACAGCTGTGACTGACAGTGCTTGTGGGTTACTGAATAATAGAGCTCACCACTATGCTTGTTGTATCCTTAAACGGATCTTGAGGCATAGGCTTAAAAGATTCTCCAGCATGGTTACAGCTATAAATAAAACGAGTTTCAGTTGTCATCCAACATTTTCATCCTTCAGTGTTTTCATCTCTACCATTCACTGGCTGCCTTAAAATGTCACTGGTCTCTGTTTTTGAACCACTGGTAGTGAAAATACCAAAACCTGCTAGTGGCACATTGCCTTTAGATGCCAGTGAGGACCGAAACAATCAGTCCGGTCCCACTGATGAGTCCGAATCAACGGACGAAAAGTTCCACTGGGAAGGCCACGTAGATGGTTATGTTTTCAGAACAGGCAACAAATTCATGTTCTAACGTCCTTTTCATGTTCATTTTCTCCCACTCTCGCCCCAGCCGTTTAAAAAAAAATCTAAGCCAGATCGTTATTTTGATAAAGGAGGATAGGTAGCATGTAATTGATTTCCCTGACCCTCCATTGTTCAATGTATCGTCGTGTGGTCCATCAGTAGGAGGTTACATCTCCTAGAAAATCCAGGTAAGGCTTTTTTTTTTTTTTTTTTTTTTTTGCTAATTTATTAATATCTTTCGGCATTGATGTGACTGACGATGCTTACGTTATTGAAAAGAAGAGTTAACCATCCGGCGATTGACAGCCTTATACTTCCCTTGTATCCTTATATGGATCCTTAGGCAAAACGCAAAGATTCCGCCCTTCATATTTTATTCTCTATATGATAATTATGATTTCTATGCTGTCTCTTTTCTCACAGTGCTTTCGAATCTTTTTGACGTTCTAGCCTTCAACGGTTATTTTCGGATGATACACGCTTCTGTTTGTATGCCTTTGTCAGTAAGAATACCACAAAAGAAGAAGCAAGGTTGTGCTGTATGCGACACAAAATAACATTACTTCAACATGCATTTCTTCTAATTTACGTCATTTTTCGTGTCACGCACGCCGTATTGTCAGTAGATACGGCGTCGTTACGTCATACAATAGTTCATTTATCACATCACCGAACACATGGTTCAGGAAAAGTGTCAAAAGTTTCTCAAATGAAATAATATAGTTTTCCCTTCTGCACCAATAGGAGTGCCATTAATCATGACTATGATATCTTTTTTCTATTACCATTTCAGGACAACGTCATTTTGTCCTTGTCTGTAACATAATTTCCTTCAAACGTTAACTATGGAATATACCATACAATTCGGTGAAAGGCAAAAGGGATGAACGGAAATGATTTATTTTTTTACCAAGATGAAGGAAAAACGAGTTACACAGTTTGGGGAAGAACTGATCATCGCTGAAGTTGATGGCAAAATAAATGTTGCCATATTCAGAAAAAAAAACTGCTGCTTTCTCAGTTCCCATGCATTCTATTTTGAGCTTGATCCTGAGAACTTTTTAGAATCATTCACAGTGGAGAAGACTGTGATCTCAAACTGCATCCATTAGTCAGGCAACCATGCTAGTAGCTAGGTCACGCTTACTGATTACACTACTGCAGATTGGATTAGGAGTGCACGTGCACCAGAATTTTGAGTCAGTTTCTAGTGGATCTTCTCTATTCACTTGGATTCTGTTTATCATACAAGGAGCTCAGGAGCTGAAACTTCCAGTAGATGACTGTCATTTCAAACAATGCATGGCTGACAATGTAGACCACAATGCAGCAATCTTAGATGCAATGAACACATTTCATGGAATGGGCATGATGGCAGCCATCACGCCCACACTTCAAGAGAGAGCGCCTGTACCAAGGAAAGCTGATGTCAGACTGGATGAGGTCGTCAACAAGGTAATAATTTCTATAGGGCACTGCAGAGAAGAGAGTTACGGCACGCCGAATATGATATTCGAGAAGCTGAATACAACGTTTATGTATGGCCCTACAGAGGAAATAGAAGTCCTGCTTCTTCCATAAGGACCATCCTGGTCTGGAGCGATGCACACTGTGCATTCTGGAGACATTGCGGGAAAGACATAGTTCATTATTTTGCCCATAAAAGATCTCAATCCAAGTGAGGAAACACGCATTTACTATATTTTTCAACTAGGCGATTACAAGATGTTTGAGAACAACTGGTTTCCAAAACGGAGCGCGCGCACTGAATTCTCCTAAGACAATAACTTGTGTGTCAGTAAAAGAAAGATGTCTTATCCAATCTGAACTATCAGCAGTTTGGCTGTTTGGATAATACACAAAAATTACAGCAATACTGGTTTCCTTGCTAATCATAATAAATGCAGCAGTAGCAAAAAGCTCCTCAGTATTCTTGAGAATATTCAGTGCATTATAAGGAGAGTAACCTAAGCCAGTTCTTATGTATAAAGCAGTTTGAACCTTATTATGGATATTTTACAACTGTATAGGGGTGGATAGTAATAGCTTCTGAGGATTATAAGTTTGTTTGGCTCAATGTTTAAAGACTTAAAGCAAGAATATCACGAGAACTTGAAGAAATGCGATAATCAGACTGAAGTAAGTTTTTTGGTAACATAGATCTACAGTTTCACTGGAATCAAGAAAGACTGTCCTCATCTGGCTTCATGTTGAAAAATAACTCAAATGTTTTAACTTAAATATTGTCATCAAACCGGTTTTAGAATCTGCATAAATTCCACTGATGCTGATGGAGCTGCCAGGGAGCGTGAGGTCTGTAGTACTGGTAGTCGACAGGTACTGTTCATGGTACCACCTGAAGGGTTTGTCTTCTGACTCTCGTCCCCGCGCCCTCGACTGTAAGGATTTTCTGGTGGGTCGTTCCCCAAAAGAGCCGGTGGACACGTCGCCCTAAATGTCTTGCCAGTCCACTGGTGCTTTCGTTGGATGGGTGGATGGGATCGCTCATGAAGGTTTTGTTCCGGGCAATCCTACCCACCTCAGCCTTCGTCTTTGGAAGTCGATTTTGGATCTGTTGAACAACACTGATAATCATCGAGACAACCTACAGAAAAAACCAACGGTAGGAAAGCATACCAGCGTGTAAAAAGACCTGACAACCTCTTGGCAAGGGAACTGTCTCACAGAAGACAATGCCATTCTCAACCGTTGGAGAGAACACTGCTCCGAATTATACAACTCCATGACAACAGGAGACTCGCAAGTCTTGACGAAATGTCTCCCACCCCCACCCCTAGGAAACAGACAGTGAAAACTTCATTATATTGCGTGAAGAAGTAAGGGCAGAATTCAGGCTTTGCAGCTGATATGCTTCCGCGAAATTCTTGGCATCTCATACCACACCACCAACTTGGAAGTCCAGACCAGAGTATGGCATCCCCTTGACCAAAGAAAGACCTGTTGTTCACAGTGAAAAGAAGGAAAATGAAATGGCATGGTCATATATCAAGATGAACAGGACTTGCCAAAGCCAGACTACGAGGAAGATTGCGAGGAGGCAGGAGAGGACAGAGAAAGAGATAGGAGGACAACTTCAGTGAAAGAACTGGCCTCACACACTCAGCAGCTGACTGAGTGAATCCGAGAACCGTGAGGTGTAGAAGAAGCTGGTTGCAAAGTCTTACGTGGCCCTCCCAACGATCTTCAAGACTCCAGGAATGGTGACAGGTGATAGTTGACGTGATGTGTGTTTGCGCGCGCGCGCGCGCGCGTGTATGTGTGTGTGTGTGTGTGTGTGTGTGTGTGTGTGTGTGTGTGTGTGTGTGTGTGTGTGTGTGTGTGTGTGTGTGTGTGTGTGTGTGTGTGTGTGTGTGTGTGTGAGAGAGAGAGAGAGAGAGAGAGAGAGAGAGACAGACAGATAGAGACAGAGAGAGAGAGAGAGAGAGAGAGAGAGAGAGAGAATGGGCGGTGGTGGTGGGGGGAATCTTTATTGGCAGTGTGTGTGTGTGTGTGTGTGTGTGTGTGTGTGTGTGTGTGTGTGTGTGTGTGTGTGTTGTGTGTGTGTGTGTGCGCGCGCGCGCGCGCGTGTGTGTGTGTGTGTGTGTCTGTGTGTTGTGTCTGTGTCTGTGTCTGTGCGTGTGTTTCCACGACGAGTATAAGTCAACAACAAATCACCCTGTGCTCTTGGCATGCATTCGATGGCAACAATGTTGTCCTTGGTTGAATTCCAAATCGCGTCGTCATTGTAAAAAAGACTGAAGGTCAATGAACAAAAACACTGCTAGCGAAGCAATATGAAAATAAGTCTTTTTCATTCCTCGAAAGAGAAATCCAAAAGTACATTAGAAACCTTAAATTCTGTATATCCCTCAAGATATATTATTTGATTTCAAATTCTGATCTTTCCTTGATTTTTTGATGGTTCACCTTTCTTCATCATCTCCATTTCAAAAACAATATATATTTTTCTTCAATGTTTAGATTATTTGTCAATTAACTGATCAAATTTGTGTGTGTGTGTGCGTGTGTGTGTGTGTGTGTGTGTGTGTGTGTGTGTGTGTGTGTGTGTGTGTGTGTGTGTGTGTGTGTGCGTGCGTGCGTGCGTGCGTGCGTGGGTGGGTGCGTGCGTGTGTGTGTGTGTGTGTGTGTGTGTGTGTGTGTGTGTGTGTGTGTGTGTGTGTGTGTGTGTTCCTGTGCAATGACAACAAAACGATCAAATTGCGAAAGTCTGTCTGTCTGTCTGTCTGTCTGTCTGTCTGTCTCTCTCTCTCTCCATTGTTTTAGAAAAAATGACAGAGTAGTGTTCTGCATTGTGAGAAGGGAATATAAAAAATTGGAATGAAAGAAAACAGAAAGCACATAATGATTCCCTTTTGAATGATGTTTTGTCTTAGGCCAAAAATTAGCAGTTATTCTGGAATACTGTATACAAGATTTCTAAAAAAAAATAATAATAACATTCCGGTGCAGGATTGGTTCCTACACTTTAAACATCTTCTGGATAAGGATGATGTGGAGTCCATTGAAACTGACAATGCGTTGAGTAATGAAGAATATACTTTCGACAGACCAATATCCAGGGAGGAAATATCATCAGCTATTAAGAAATTAAGGAATGGTAACACTTAAATTCTTTGTCGAATCATGTGTAGACAAGACACGAAAAGCATTAAGAAAATATTGTCGCTCCTTGGAGGAGGACGACTGATTTGTACGAAAAAAAGAAAATATAAAAATGAAAATAAAAATGAAGTTTATCCTATGTGATGCAGTCAGTTGTTGGCCAGCGCTGGTGATCAGTAAACCATTTGAAATGATGTGCACAGCCATAGGCAGACATTGTGAAAATTCAGATATCTGAAACTTCGCGCAATTGGCTTGAAAATGATGTTTTAATGATAAACTTGAAGAATTGAATACGGATGATGAGGGGGAATGCTTTGGACCTATTTCATAGGATAATGTATTCCATCCTTTTTAGGAAATCAAAGTTAAAGAAAGTTGCTGGCCCTGATGAAATGATTCATTAAACATCGAAACGTTCTGTTCAAGAACTTACTTCTTTTTTCGTTGACTTTTTTTTTTTTTTTTTTTAATGAACGCTTCGATCATAGTAATTTTCCGATAGTTGGATAAAGTCAGTCACCTTACCCTTGTACAAAACGGATATAGCAACAGTCCAGACAACTGTAGACGTATCAGTGCTTGTAATGTTGGCAGTAAAATCTATAATACGATTATAAACAAAGAAAAAAGTTAACGGTGTGTGTGTTGAAGAGTATAATCTTACAGGTGAAAATCAGGAAGGTTATAAGTGAGCATATTCTATTGATCATTTATTTGCACTCATGTCCTGTGTTAAAAAGCCGTTTAATACCAATGATAATTGACATATGCTGCCTTTATTTATTTTGAAAAAAAAGCATTTGATTTTCTGAATAGACATTTACTGTTGTCGGCTCTATTTTTCCGTATCAGCTGATCTGATGTGTTCAACATATATGTTTAGTAACGAGATCAGTGTGCACGAGGAGCAAACATGTCTACGTATCAGCTGAAGCGTCTAACAATATCCAAGTTAACATTTAACTGAAGTATCTAGAGGTAGTATCTAAGTATCCGGGTAAAGTACATCGAAACTCCACAGTCAACTAAACATCCAGGCGAAGTCTCTTAAAAAAAAAAAAAAAAAAAAAAAAAAAAAAAAAGAAAAACTTGGGCAGTTTATTCAGATGAAGTGTCGTAGTAAAGTATGCAAGTGAAATGTCTGGTGAAGTATTCGAACGAAATCTGGAGGTGATGCATGCTGGTGAGAAAGGTAGACAGTGTCTAGGCTGAGTGTCCAGATGGAATAACTAGGTGAAGTGAGGTACTAAGGTGACCCTTGGAGAATTATCCATGCAGAATTTCCAGGCAAAGTGTGTAAGAGCAAAAGGCAGGAAAAGCAATAGCTGCCATCAGTGTGCAGGTCCTTTCAGTTGGACGCTGTATTCTATACTAAAGTAGATGGCAAAGGAACCCTGAGTTCACATCCTTTTTGGATGCTATCATTGTGCTTTCCACACAACGGTAAGTAAAATACGAGCATATGATAAGTGAGTCTTTTTCTTTTTCTTCTCTTTTGGCAAGATCGGAGCAGCACGGCATCATCAACTGAAGCGATCACCAGAGATTTGCCTTTCCAAAGTTGTCAGAATGACAGTCTCACTTCTGGCTATACTTGTTCCTCACTTCACTCAAATACCAGCGCCAATGGAAAACCGACAATGGTGACTGCATCTTCTTCTGAAACAGTGTGGAGTCTGCCTAATCTGGTCAAGAATGGATCCGCCACCTTAAACAGAACTGTCGTTGAAGCGTGCATAACACGTTCAGACAACATCAGGCTAAAGGGTGTAAATGGTTTTGTCAAATTTGATTGCCGGTCACGGTTCATCAACGGTGATTGTAACATCAACATAGTAACATCTCCAGGACGCATTTTTCGTATCCATGTGTATCCTTTCCAGACGGCAGACGGTTTCCATTTAGACTTAGGGGATTACTTTGGAGGCCACCGAGTGTCCCGAACCTTCTGGACAGCTTCACACCTTAATCCTCCATATCTCTTCAGCAGCAGCAACAACATGGTGTTGTCTATAAGGATGACGGGAATGCGGGCTTTAGACCTTCAATTACATATAACAACTGTTTCTTATGTACAACGGCCAGTGATTGAACTGAATCTTACTTCCGAGGCAAGAGGTAGAAAACTCTCTCTCTCTCTCTCTCTCTCTCTCTCTCTCTCTCTCTCTCTCTCTCTCTCTCTCTCTCTAATGATCTATTAAAATCAATAATGATCTATTGAAATCTAAACGGCCAGGGACAGATTTGTTCTCCTCATACAATCATTTGCACCTTTTTTTTTTTTAAACATTCAGCTTTTTTTTTTTTTTTTTAACATTTTGTGCTTTTTTTTTTTTTTTTTTTTTTTTTTTTTTTTTTTTACACATTCTTGTAAGCTCAAACCAGAAGAACAGAAATCGACGATTGTATGTCATAACTCCTACATATCGTCGAACGAATTGTTCCTCGTAAATGGATACATTGATCATTTTCGAGCTTGTGTCACAAGGAAGTTAAAACCCTCCAAGCAGTTCGCAAACATGTAACTTATAGATCTCTTTTTTGCAAAATCGCACGAGGAGGATAAGGGCTTTTTCTCTTTCTCTCTACCTTCTTTCTTTCTTTCATTCATTTTTTTTTTGTCTCTTCCACTAACCATATTCGAATGCCTTCCAGTATACCAGTACACTTATAAAATGATAATGAGAAATTAGGGAAAAAAAGCTCCAGATTATCGACACAAACGTTCAACACTGTTTATGATAGACATCTTCCATACACGATAAGAAGAGTGAAACACTCACTCAACCTAAACTGATAACTGAAAAGAAACAAACTGCAATATTCCTGCGAGTAAATCTTTTTTGAGAAATGATTAAAACTCAATCGAGTCTTGTCGGAAGCAGGTTTCCGACACTGTTCACATCGCTTGAAGGCGTGTCGGACGCATACTTCCGGTAGAGTTTGACGACGTTTTAGTCATACCGCCTTTTATTAAAGGCCAATAAATTTCGTTTTAGGGACAGCGTAGGGTATTTTCTTGCAGTTGCTTCCCTTAGACCATTCTTCATGTATTCTGTAGTAGTTTTATACAGATCTGAATTGTCCTACTCTCAGTTCCCGCGATCACACAATTTTGAACACGATCACGCGATTGTGAGTGGATCAAGCATTTTGTGTAGTCAAATTCTTGTGTTTTATGCAGTTGTCATAAATATACTATTCTCTGTAGGTCATACCAAGTGCTCAGAAGTGTAACTGAATTTGTATGGGGAGATAGAGAGCATGGAGAATTGGATTACAGTGTGCGCACATTTTTTGTTGTTGAAAATTTTCTGCAAATGTGTATCATCTGGATTACTTACATCATGTGAACTGTGTGGATTCCTCACTGAAGATAAGCATTTGTGATAAATATTTTTTGTTCTATCCAATGGCGTATGTTTGATGTTCCATGGTGAAGTGGTTGTTGATTTTTTAATGATATTTTGAAAATTGCCAAAAATTGTGTGATCTGAGGGACAAACTGGTCCAGTTTGGCTGTGACTTGATTGAGTTAAAATCAGATAAATTCAAAAATGGCGAAATAACGTTAGTTCACTCAGCCAAACTGCACACTAGAAACTTGAAAGAAAAATTAGTATGCCACCCAACGAAAGAAGCAGGCAAATTACAAGACAAAACGACGCGCGTTTCGACCTCTTTGGTGTCTTCATCAGGCAAGACAAACAACACTCAAGACAATGACAACGAAAAACGGACAATCATCTCCTCACATTGAGCGCAAAACGGATGTGGAGTGCACATTTTACATCCAGTTTGCGCCCAGTTCGAGGAGACAAACGATTGTTTGCTTTTCGTTTCCATTGCTTTGAATGTTGTTTGCTATGTCCGAAAAGGACCAAATACGTCGAAACGCGCCGCGTTTTGTCTGTGTGTGTGTGTGTGTGTGTGTGTGTGTGTGTGTGTGTGTGTGTGTGTTTTTTTCGTTTGCCAGCATGCTAATTTTTCTTTTAGGGTTGTTTTAATTTGCCTTCACTTCACTTTGAAATGTACACACACAAAAAAAAATTATGAGGATATTGTTTCTCCCAAACAAACAACGAAATCAGTATAGAAAACTATATAAAACAAACAAACAAACAAAGAAAACTTACACAGAAAACCTCCCAATGTAAGATGTCACATAAGCAATGTCATCCCAGATAAACACAAAAAAAAAAAAAAAAAAAAAAAAAAAAAAAAAACCAGGTGTGGCAGAACGTACCGTAACACAACAACATAACTTAATCAACTTGAACAATTCTGCAAAATCTGGAATGTTCATTCCAAACGGTTCGTATTCTTTATGTCTGTAATTAATGTTTACTATGCCTTATGTCATTTGAAGGAGACTTGAAGTGATGGATCTCGGCTTCAGACATATCTTCAACGTCATTTTTCAAACCTGCAAAAGTCATACCAATCTACAAATCCGATGACGATTCTGAAGTAAGCAAATACAGACTAAAATCTCTTTTGCCTGTGTTAATCAGCATCTAGAAAAGCACACAGGGACATACTTGCGATTACTATGAGTCAGAAAATCTACTGAGTGACCGTCAATCTGGTTTCTGGGAAAATAATTCATGTCACTCTAATTTAAACTTTAATACCAATACAAATATGTATGAACATAACTTTCGAGCATTGTTTGCGGGTTTGGCAGAAACTTTGATGTCATAGCTTTATTATTGTATGGCCCAACAGGAAACACCTTCCAGCTGATGTCATCATTCTTAGGCACTCGCCAAAACAGATGTTTATTCATAAACATCCAGTACATAATCTGGCAGATTTTTCTGTCTACTTAAACGAGATCCCTTTTCATATGGATGAATCGTGTAAACATTTTGTGATGACGCAACGACTCACATAAACAGCTCTAAATATTTTTTTTTGTCTGTATATGCATCATTATAAACGTTCGTAGTCATCTTAAGTGAATGATGCAGTGTTCTTTTTGATGCTATTTTCACGCGTTCGGATGACAGTCCACTAAGTTACAATGTTTGCTTCCGGGCACCAGCAATTGTGACTCAGAAAATGTTTTGTGTGTGTGTGTGTGTGTGTGTGTGTGTGTGTGTGTGTGTGTGTGTGTGTGTGTGTGTGTGTTTCGCTATATTTTTCCACTCATCAGCATTTACACACTCCCCTACATTATTGCTTATAAAACAGTCACTTTACACCAAATAGACATCGAAAATTCCCGCCGACTCTGGGAGCCACTTTAACACAGTAATTATCCTTGAGAAAGCTACAACAACAACGTCCACGCGCATTTAACTAGCCTGACAAAGCATCAACACATTCGGTTTTTTTGGTAAGGTAGAAACGGTGTGTAACGCACGAAGTGTCAACAGAGCAAGGTTTATAGCCCAGTCAGGCCAGCCCGCGTGTTTGGCAAACGATTCAAAACGACTAATATAGACACCGATCAAATCAGTTTCTTTCTCTGAAAAGTGGGAGTTCAAGTCTAGGTGTGGAACTTAGTCTGAGGCATACTGACTCAGAACTGGTGTCTATCTCACTACGATTTTCGGATTTTATTCTTTCGAACTCAGTTTGTTTGGCTATAATCTCTGATTCTGCTACTGGTCTTTCCCTCTCTGCATCTGCTCTTGCCTTAGCAGCTGCACTCTCTTGCCTCTACTTTAGCCTTTGACGCAGCAGTTTCAAGCCTAAGTCTTCTGGCCTTGGCATCTGATCTCGCTTTGGCAGCTGCACTCTCTGCATCTGCTCTTGCCTTGGCTGCTGCACTCTCTGCATCTGACCTTTTCCCTAGCAGCTATACACTTTGCATCTGCTTTAGCCTTTGACACAGCAGTTTCTGCCTCTAGACGTTCCTTTTCAAACTTCCTCCTCTCAGCCCATTTCGTCTCTCTCAGTCCTTTGCTGAGTTTCTATGAACTTACGCAGCTCATTTCCTGTATATCCTAGTTTCTCTCCGAAACTCATTAGTGTCTCAGTGGGAGTAAAACTGTCTTCAGCCAATTTTTTTTTCTGATATGTTTTAGCACCACTAAAACAGTTATGGTTATAAACCCAGAAAAGGTCAGTAAACAGTTTATCTATTAAACGTTATGAGTACACCAACCCGTGGTAGGGTTCCTAACACAAAGGAGTCTTAATCTTAACCACAGCTTCTGTGAGAGTTAGGACTAGAATCGTGTTCTTCGTTTCTCTGAACGACCTTTGATTAATACAACCACTCTGCACACAAGTCAATACACAACACACAAAGACTAAAAGACATCATTAGGAAGACCTAATTACAATCGCCTTTAGTGGACGCCTCGCCCCAGTACTACTCTAGCATTCTCTTTGTTTCCCTCCTGAGACTAATTGGGGCCATACAATCCTGGCAGGCTCGCCACTTTGTCCAGGACGGTATTGCTTAGGTACACTAAGTGTTGATGTGATTATTATAATTAGTAGGCTCTACACACCAAGGTTATCTCTGCACCCATACACGCATATATACACTCATGCACCCACCAAACATTCACCTCTGTTGGAAATGGGATGCTTCGCACTTGTTTCTCTGCCAACATGACTGAGGACAAGAAATACAATGTCTGTGCTACTTATAATTACGCATGAAAAATCCAATAACCCAAATTGGAATAATAAAACATAAAAGATCAATACTTCCTAATCCCGGGTTATAATAAAATGGCTTTTTACCTGGCCAAGTCTACACACACACACACACACACACACACACACACACACACACACACACACACACACACACACACACACACACACACACACACACACACACACACACACACACACACACACACACACACACACACACATGGACACACTTTCAGTTTTCGAATAAGTCACTTCAAGTTTTCTTCAGCACTGGGTGATGGTGCGCCACTGGTTGACCGGCTCCAGGCTTCAGGACTGGGTCTTCATGGCCGTCTCTAAAGAAGTCGACGAAGAAATCTTCTTCGTCGTCGCTCTCACTCACCTCTGGGTTTCGAATTCAGCCTTTTGTAATTCAGCTTGTCTTTTACCCCAAGACTTCCCTGTCAATTCTGCCTCCCAGACAACGTTTCTTTCAATCCTACTCTGTCCTGTTCACTCTCCTCTCTCTCTCTCTGTTCTCTCTCTCTCTCTCTCTCTCTCTCTCTCTCTCTCTCTCTCTCTCTCTCTCGTGGTGTGTCTTCTTCTCCTCCCTCATCTGATGTTTTCCCCCCTCAGTTTATATAGGGATGGACACGAAGGATTTCCCTTGGGGCAATGCCTTTGTCCATGTTGCTTCTCAACCACCTTCTTCACAAGTACCCTGAATTCCCCTTCTCTACATTTTTCCACTCATCAGCATTTACACACTTCCCTACCTAATTACTTAAGAAACAGCCACTTCGCACCAAATGGACATCGAAAATTCCCGCCAACTCTGGGAGCCACTTTAACACAGTAATTATCCTAGAGAAAGCTACGACAACAACGTCTACACGCATTTAACTAGCCTGACAAAGCATCAACACAGTGCCCCATGGCAATACTATCTCTGAACAAGCCCAAGAGTCCTGCTCTTCAAGGTCTGTTTACAAAGCAACTTCAGCTGGCTGAATATATAGCGCCCACTCGATGCTCCGAGGTCCTAGTGGTTACATTTGACTCCCTTTCGCAACCGGGAAGGTTCGAATTCGGGAATCCTAACTACCTTAGGTGCCATCTGTCATGTGACAATTAACTACCTGACCACATCAACCTCTTTGACACACTTTGACTGTATGCGGTAGGTGAGGACACTACTGCTAACTGGCCCATTACGACGACAATAGTTGCTTACTCGCAGAGCCAGCGTGAGTGAGCTCTCCCACCGGAGGGCCCCAGCATTTCCGTCCAACGACAGCCCCTATGGACTTGCCGATACCGGTGACCCCGACGGAACCAAACCAAGGCCACAGACGCGGAGAGGACATCGAAACTGAGGTCACCACAAGAGCAGGGCATGAAGGGCCACAAAAATTTGAGACCTTTTTTATGCTGATCGATGAAAATGAGGATGATGAAGATGATGCTACGGATTTCCATTCCAGACTGAGACTGCACGACAGGGCTGTACTCTACACTTTCATACAATATCCCGGCATCAACCAGGCCCGAGAGATACAGACACCTGCAGTGTTGGTCAGGAAATTTGAGCAACACTCTCAGAGACGCATCCATTAGGTGGATGAAACTCGATTGTGTGGTCCCAGTCTTCCCAGCTGAGCCCGTAGCAAACTCAGTTCTGGGTAGGAGCCAGTAGGAGCAGAAAAATCCCACATGACTCTGATGGGAATTGAACCCACGACCTCCCACCCAGGAGTGCGCAACGCTAACCACTTCATCACGGCGGCTGGTAAAAGGAAAATTTGCTACTACTACTACTACTATACTCATATTATTATTATCATTATCATCATCATTATTATTATTATTATTATTATTATCATTATTATTATTATTATTATTATTGTTGTTGTTGTTGTTGTTGTTGTTGTGTTTTTTGTCGTTGTCGTCGTCGTCATTATAAGTTTGTAAGCACCAGAAACGACAAAAGTACTAGTGACAACCTGTTTGCTGTTTTCAGGACATATTCAGTCGCCATCATGGGATGGAAACACTGTGTTCCCAACAGGTCTGAACCTGTGGAAATCTTTGACCTTGCCTCCGGCCATGTCTGTGCTGGTGAAGTTCTTACACCTGTCTATCGGCTGGTGCGACGAAGAGTACCTAGAACTTTATCAAAACGGAACGAACACAACACACCAGGCAGAAAAATACTGCGCGCTAAACTCGATGTACACCTTACTCCCGCCTTTACGACGATATGCAACCCAGTCTGCAGTTTCACTTCGTCAGTAGCACAAGCAGTCATGGAGCTTCTGGATTCTTCACAATCTTTTCGATGGGTTTGAATATTCCGGTGCAGTTGGAGACAGCTGGAACTGCTCAGTGCTCTCATTCCATCAACGGTTCCAGCCATTCTTCCCTTGTAACGCCAGGCGGAATTGTCTGGAAGGAGAAGACGAAGACTTGTGTCCCTATACAAATCTTGACAGGTAAACTGTGTTCGTGAGAACTATCAAACATGACGAGATTAACAGATTTCGACAAATTGTGTAGCCCAAGACACATCGTTATCAGCATGCATATGGATAGAAGAGACTACTTTGAAAAAAGATACAACGCATAAACAATCTTTACATCTTCGAACTTTTGCTCTAGCAAACGACACGATATTTTTAAGCGTTAGAATTAAACATGTATACAAATATACATGCATACACACACACACACACACACACACACACACACACACACACACACACACACACACACACACACACATGCATACATACATACATACATACATACTGTGACGGACTAATTTTGTCGGATCCCAAATTATGGGGACAATTCTGAAGTGGAAACAACTTGCCTGTTCACCGGTCGACCTGCGTACCTGGCAGCTACTCATGTGCATTTTGTGTCCGTCAGGTGAGCGAGGATTTCCCTTCAGTCTCTAGAGAGCTACCGGCACAGAAACGCCCCAGGGTGCTGACGAGAGACTGAGTCATTTTGTTTTTTTTTTGGCTATCAGGTATGTTTCATAAGTAAATGGGAGTTACGGCTTGTACTTATGGAGTTGCGTTTTCCTTCAGGTGGTCGTGAGTTTTCCAGTTCTTAGTGAAGGCCTAAAATGTTTAATTGTTCCCTTGATTGATGTTTGATTGGCAAGACTTGACGAGGCATAGGGTGACTACAGGAAATTGTGGTTAGTGAATGTGTAAGTCGAAGGGTGGATCAGAAGGATAAGTGAAGGGATGGACGAGAGAATATGTATATCTGTATGAGATCGGGGAAAAGTGATCAAGTTAAGTCAATGTATTATTTAAAAAAAAATCGGTTACATTTTGCCTAAAGTATTATCATGATGTGATTTTTGTCATGAGCTCTGGAAGTGAGAAACCAAAATTATCGTGTATAAATTATTGGAAAATGTATTCTCGTCCCTGTTGTGGACACGTCTAGTAATGATAATGCGGAAAGATTAAAAAAAAAAACATTCTTTTTCCTGATAAAAAGGCACAAATGGAAATCGTTCTTTTAGATGTAAGTAGACTCGGCTAGTAATGATGATGTGGACAGATAACAAAAAAAGTTTTTTCATGATGAAAAGGACAAAATTGAAATCATTCCTTTATATGTAACTGGACACGTCCAGTGATGATGATGTGTCAAGATATATAAAAATCATATATTTGATAAAAAAAGAAAAATGGAAATCGTTCTTTTATATGTAATAATTGTATTCTTGGCACTTTGGAAAAGGTTACAGGAGGAAATCCTTTCTTTCAGTGTAATTACTCAATGGAGTTAATCGAGGAATCTTTGATTTCTAATACACCCCATTGTATTGAAACTCAGTAGATTATATTATGGGTGGGTTTCCCCCCAAATTCCAGTGAAATGCATTATGCGAAGAGTGACTGCTAGTGACAAACTAGGACGATGAATATGAAGGAAGTGGGCTAGGTAATCAAGGTAGTTATCAGCTCCCCAGGTGTCGGTGAGGCCTCTGAGTTTGGCCTGGAACTGATTGTCATCAGGTGTGGGGGGTACAGCCTGTGCCCCAGCCGCTGTCTGCGTCCTGAGACGTGGACAGGCGGACCCACCAGGTCAGCAGAAGACTCGTGTGTTAAAGGGCCTCAGGATTCTCCGTCACGACGACGTCGAGAGATTGACTGCCAGGTCGGTGGGTTAACGTGTTTTTTTTTTTTTTTTTTTTTTTTTTTCCTGCTGTGTGGATGTTCCCGGGGGAACTTCACAAACTGCATCTGTGAGCGGCTGTGCGTGTTGTGTGAAGACTGTGACTCGGGCTGGACGCAGCCAAGAATATTAACTGTCTGTTAGGACACTGCTGAAGATGTCAGCAAAGTCTGCACCGGAAACAATATATATATATATATATATATATATATATATATATATATATATATATATATATATCATGTCAATTTACAGAGCGGCGGTTAAAGTTACGTGTGTTGTTGCGCGCCCTTAATGATTAATGGTGGCGTGTATTGATATGACTTGTGTGCCTGTTTTATTTCTATTATGGTAATATGTGTTTAAAGTGTTTCAATGGTTCAGGCAGCAAGTATGAAGTATACAAAGGATCCCAAAGGAAGGAGGAAACACTAGCTGTTGCAAGAGATCTGGAAGACGTATACAACAAAGTGCAGTTCTCGCCTCTCATTGAACTACTTCTTGACAATGGAGTTAACAAGACTATTGCACGATGGATAGCAGCGGCTTTTCGGGAACAAACCGTCATCCTACTATTTGGAGATTGGACATCTGAGCCTCATAAACGTTCTATGGGACAAGATTCTCTTTCGTTTGTTTTTACAATGTTTACACTAAAGCCCTGCAGACCTCAACAGTAACGGAATTGCTCGAGTATTGACATTCGCAGTTGACGGCCTGATCTACAAAGCATCAAAGAATGCTCAAGAAAGTATGAAATAAGTTCAGCAACAGTTGAACAGCATTACTCAGTGGTCTCAAGAAGAAACCGGATCGTCGATCAGCTCTACAAAAGCCCAGACATTAGTCTGCCCTCTCAGCAACAAGACATCAGGACAAGCACCCTCAGCAGTTTCCTTCAATAGAGGAACAATTGAATCAACTAACAACCCAGGCTATTTGGATGTAGGCTTTGACAGAATGCTAGCCTTTAGAAATCATGTTGAGAATATTGTTAAGGTAAAAATGGCCTATCTACTATGAAAGCAATAAACAGCTAAAGGCATTGAACAGCGCCATCTCTACTAACTGTATCACGCACTTGTACTCAATGTGATAGATTATGGATTAGGGCTTACAACGCTGTCCAACAGCTACCTTCTCAAATTTGAAAGAATTCAAAATGAAGAAATGAGATTGATCCTGCGAACCTCGAAGGACACACCAAATGAAAACTATGCGATACCTACTCGACCTTCCTTCAGTGCAGACAAGACACAATCCAGAACAGGTGAAGGCATGTTTCAGAGCGCTTGAAAATCCTCAAATCTCACTTCAAGCGGCGGTCAAAAGAAACAAAAGGCACTCGGCTGGGACGTGGTAAATCGTGGATGGGACAGGCAGAAAACAATATACAGCTTGTGTGCCAGTTACCAGAGCTCAAAGAAAACAAAGAATGAAATAAATGTCGAGACTACTTGAAACACCTCTACCACACTGACATCTCTCCGGAACTTGGAAACGATTGTCGATAATGATCAGAAGGCAAAACCAACGCAGAAATTCAGGTGCAGGTAGACGACCTTTGCACAACAGATGATATTTTGATACACACTGACGGTTCTGTCACAAAAGTTAAGTCAGGCTGGGGATACACAGTGAAGCAAAATGGCCGAACTATCCAGGAAGAGAATTGTGCGCACTGTGGAACAACTTCAAGTCTAGCAATGGAGGTAAAAGCTGTGACACAAGCACCCCACTGGCTTTTATCCACAAGCCAGTTTCAAACTTTAGAAGCCATTATACTGACTACTCCATGAACCTACGTCAGAAAGTGAAAAGTGGAATGGGAAGCCCTGCTTGAAATGAACTTATGTGCAGCCTTCCATTGGAAACTCATATATGGATGTACTGCCCAGAGTTAGACCGTAAAATATGTACTACATCGCTATCCGTAGTATCTGGTGACCCCGGCTCGTAGCACACCTAGTGACCCCGTAGTTTAGATGTTCTTTTGGCATTAAACTACAAAAACATTGTTAGTGGTAGGATTTGTTTTGTGCCCCTGTAGTTTGCACCGGTTATTAAGGATAGACCACTTCTAAAGACTTTCCTTTTGGGAGATTGAGCTACGTTGTATTGTGCTGTTGTGTGACTGTGTTGATTTTGTTTGATTTCTTTCCTGTGTCTAGTGTAACGGGGTATTTCCTTCTGAAAAGTTTCTGGATATCCGAGGGCCTAGTTCTTTCTTCCTTTGTGGGCTTTGGTTTCATTATCTTTGGTTACCTCTCCTGATTATTTCTGTTTCTGTCTTTACTTACGGATTGTGTTGCTTCTTTACCGTTCATAGAGTTCCCTTAAATGAGTGAGTGTGTGAATGGTTGCTTAAAACCATTAAAACCATTATTAGTTCTTTTTGAATGCTTGGTGTTTGAAAAAAAAGAACACATCATTGGTTATATTTTGTTATTATCCTCGTGCCATTGCTTGATTTATACTTGCATTTATGTTTTAGTAGTGCAGGGTTAGGTTTATTTTATTTTTATCTCTATGTCCCCACCCCTTGGACAATTCTCTGCCACCTCCCTCTCCTACGGTGTCAGGTGACGGATGCAAGTATTGCAGGGACTCGCCCATCCACCTCTTCTCTTTACATTTACTATATAGTTAGTCTCCCTTTCTTTTCCCGCACCTGTGAATGGCGTCCTGATCTCCTGCTCGTGGAGGGCAGGGGAGAGAAGCCGTCAACCAGGTGATTGTGTCCCTTCATTGTTGTTGTTGTTGTTTGGCATTGATTGTCGATTATGTTTTTCTTTTCCCCCAAATCCCTGAATTCTTATTTCATTGAATATTTCTATCTTTTCGTTTGCTGGGTTTGAAAAATACTTAGTCTTTTAAAGAGTGATTTATCCATAGTATGGTAATATGTGTTTGAAGTGTTCTGATGATTCAGGCAGCAAAAAATTAAGAAACTTAACTTTGTATGTTGCCTGGCTGTCTATGTCCGTGTGGTATGGGTGTGTGTAGGACAAAAAAAAAAGTCGTTTCACGCATTCCAAACTTTTTCTAGTGACAGACAGTAAAACGCGCACCACCATACACCACCATAACACATACGTTACATACATACATACATACATATTTGTATATATATATATATATATATATGAAACTATAAGCTTGCTGAAGGCTCATTATGAGAGGCATTTATTATTCCTCATTCACCCACTCAAGCACATACTCTTAGTTAGGCAGAATTATATACCACTGCAGATATGAAAGCTTATTTCCCCCTATTTTTTTTTTTCAATCTACGACATAAGAGCAAGCTTTGTTTATAATTCTATATATATTCTTATTATATACCGCCTTCATTTTCCCCATGCACCGTATACACTGGAACGCTATCTTGATAGTCCTTTCATATTTGCACAAATCTCTGCAGGTGTGGGAGGGGACAGTGGTGGATCAGGGCAACGTGTTACGAGTATTTGAAGGAGACACTCCTGTCTTGGGACCAGGCGTCCTCTACATGCCGAGCCAAAGGTGGGGCGCTGGTCAGTCTGAACACACCTGGCGAGTGGCGGCGGGCTGTTAAGGAGATGCTGAAGATACGGCGAGCTGGAAGTGTGTATTTTGGTCTTCGGAAGTTTGAGAGCCGTGTCCATATGATGTAAAGAAACTCTCTCTCTCTCTCTCTCTCTCTCTCTCTCTCTCTCTCTCTCTCTCTCTCTGTGTCTCTGTCTGTCTGTCTGTCTGTCTGTCTGACTCTCTCTGTCTCTGTCTCTCTCTGTCTCTCTGTCTCTGTCTCTGTCTCTGTCTCTCTCTCTCTCTCTCTCTCTCTTTCATTGTGATTTTTTTCTGCAGTATGTTGATGCACTGTGGTGACGTGGAATTAAAAGTCTTGACCCATTTAGGATGGACTGTACGAAACAACCGTGTTTGCCAGACAACAGCTGTCCTCAAAAACTGCGTGTTGGGGAAGATGCTATTGCTCAGGGGGACTTTACTTCGTCTGGAACATAGCAGAAAGCGTCAGTTCATGAACGAATGTCTCCTGTCTGGTGCAATGGCCACGCCACCAACCATGAACGGCAACGTTTCAGGACATCAAAAAAGAGTCAAAAGTAATGAGAAGGAACCCGTCTCTAATATGAAAGAGACATCCCGGATATCGAAAAAAGAGTCAAAAGTAATGAAGGAACCCGTCTCTGATATGAAAGAGACATCCCGGATCTCAAAAACGAGGAGTCTTCTCTGAAACAAACCTATCTAGAGCTGCTGCAAACCAACAAACAACAAAGTCACACAGCTCTCAGGAGAGACACACGTTCATATCTCCAGTCTCTACCAAGACAATGTGGTCAAAGGCTATGTTCCAGACGACTGGATACACAATTACCAGCAGCCTCGGCCCCAAACCAGGAAAAGATCATTCTCAGCGAAAGGGCGGCCACGTAAAAACTAAACAAAATATGGTAGAACAGGTCTTTAACCAGATAATAATAAGAAAAATCGCAAGACAGCTTATTACATTCACAGACTCGTGTAAGGTTGCAGATTTTGTTGAATAGTTCCCACTACACAGCTGGTAGACCGCAGCTGAAAGTGAATATGGAGATATCACACATTACGATTTTCCGAATGGGTGAAAACTTTACATCATGTGAGAAATGGCTCTTTGGAAATGTTTGAATGTCTGTTGTTGACATGTATACAAATTTTGGATTTTTGTTTTACTTGGCTAAATTTAAATGCAATGCCATGATCTCATTAGTGAAGGAAAGAGAGTTGTGACGGGTGTCGTATGATCAGTGATCTAGTTGAACAATGTTCATGTTTACGGTTAATTGACACAGAGGAATAATCCGTAGCTCAATATGGGTTAACATGTGGGGATTTGAAGCCAGATATTATCGATCTCTGAGAAAACAGAATTGTTTGATTAGGGAAAAAGGTTACACATGAACCGCGAAGAAAAAGAAACACCCGAAGGTGCTGGGGAGGACCTAGAGAAGCACTGCCTTCACCTGCCCTTTGAGCAGTCCTGTACCACCCTTGGGAGGCCTGCGCTGTGTTGACGATGGGTACAGGCACGAGTAGGACACTCCATTAAGATATTAAGGGACATAACTGCTCCTGAGCAGAGGTAAATCAGACTACAGGATGCAACTCATAACAGCCTTGAAATAGCATCCCCATGGGTGTACCAGCCCGTGTTTCATGACTGCAGAGCCCACCGGCGAAAAACACCACCGGAAAACAGAATTGTTTGATTAGGGAAAAAAGTTACACATGAACCGCGGGTTTTGAAATGGAGCGATGTGCGGTGAAATGCAGAGGTACCCAGTCTGAGTGAAATGTATTGAGTACTGGCTGGAAGTGGTTAGTGGATCAATACAGGCTGCCTGCTCAAGCATACAGGATCTTGTACCACCTAGAATGAAGAAGCAAAAAGACATGGGAAAAGAGCGTGAATATGTTTGACTAATTAATAATAATAATAACACAGCATATATGAAGCACCTTGTAAAAGGTTTTAGGCGCTGATAATCACACACCCTCGTGTACACGGCGGGTTACCTACCCGGTAATGCCGACTGCAGAGCTATCTAACGACACTTCATTCAGTTGTTTCCCGTGTCATCTAGTCAATATCATTCACTCACTTTCCTTACTTCCTCCATTCTTTCAATTTCTCATGCAGGGTGCATGCCATGTGTAACTTGTCATCCATACCAATGGTCAAACTGACCTTGTCTTCCGAAAGTTGGTCATAGGATTTATCTGTGTGCAAGATGTTATGCGTGCGTTCATACACGGAATCTCGATTTATACTATCATTCGGACTACTTGGGAAATGGAGTCAAAGCCAATGTTAACTCCGATGGGAAACAAATCCCCCTGTACCGAAACGGCCCGGTAGAGATTCGAACCCGCAACCCCAAGATCACCAAGATTGCCGACTGAGCTATTCCGACCCCTAGTTTTTTTTTTTTTTTTTTTTTTTTCTTTTTTTGTTTAATCTTTGTCCAGACTGCTATAAACAGCATATCATTTATTGTAGTTGGTGAGACTCGCGTTGTCATATTCACACTAGCTTAAAGTGTTCCATGTACGGGATTTTCAGATCAGTGTCACATCAGTCAGCAATGACTGAAATGTTGTCATAAACCTTTCTCTGTTTCTTTGGGCCAGTACGCTCTCAATTTACATATGTTGAATTGTATATGTTCTTTGTGAACTCAGCCCTTCGAATAGGGCTTTTGCCTTCCTGTATCTCAACCTCTCTGTAGGAAGGTAGGGGAATAGAGCGATGGCGTGTGGAGTATATTTTCTGCGTTTTGTGTGGGAATGGGGGTGCATATGTTTTCTGTGTTTTGTGTGGGAATGGGGGTTCCATAGTTTTCTGTGTTTTGTGTGGGAATGGGGTTCCATAGGTTTCTGTGTTTTGTGTGGGAATGGGGTTCCATAGGTTTCTGTGTTTTGCGTGGAAATGGGGTTCCATAGGTTTCTGTGTTTTGTGTGGGAATGGGGTTCCAAAGGTTTCTGTGTTTTGTGTGGGGAATGGGGTTCCATAGGTTTCTGTGTTTTGCGTGGGAATGGGGTTCCATAGGTTTCTGTGTTTTGCGTGAGAATGGGGTTCCAAAGGTTTCTGTGTTTTGTGTGGGAATGGGGTTCCAAAGGTTTCTGTGTTTTGTGTGGGAATGGGGTTCCATAGGTTTCTGTGTTTTGCGTGGGAATGGGGTTCCATAGGTTTCTGTGTTTTGCGTGGGAATGGGGTTCCATAGGTTTCTGTGTTTTGCGTGGGAATGACGTTCCATAGGTTTCTGTGTTTTTTTGTGAGAATGGGGTTCTTTAGGTTTCTGTGTTTTGTATGGGAAACAGGGATGCATAGGTTTCTGTGTTTAGAAACGGCTTCATGCACATCTTCAGTCAGTGTATCTTATCACCGACAGAATTTAAAACGGGGTGTGTTTGATCCACCTGCAACCTACCACCGTCCAGCCAACATACACACACACACACACACACACACACATTTGCACACACACACACACACACACACACACACACACACACACACACACACACACACTTCTTAAGAGCATGAATCATTAAGACAACATTTGTCATTTACCAACAAACTGGAAAATGTGTCCGCTAGACACTGCCCAGCATCATGTTTCATCAGTTCAGCCTGACCTGTCATGATTTGTTGAGTTGAACTGGATATTGTATATGTCACTAGGTACTTGGATCAATGGCAATGGCAAGACGGAAGCACAGCGTATTACAGAGGCGAGATCTTTGTCAAAATTAGAATGCCTCCAGGCACAAACATACCTTTGTGCTGTTACAATGACTGTTGTGGTGATTTACTGTCCTGCGATCTGTGCAGCGCAATGTCTGCAAAAGCTGCAGTGTGTGAGTTTGAACCAGTAAAAAGTAAGTATTTACTCTGACATATTTACTCTGGTTAAAAGTGAACTTCCTGAATCTGTACTCTGTATCATTCAAAGGGAAACTTCCTCGAATGTAGCAGTCGTGACCAAGTGGTTTCCATGGAGACGTATGACCTGGGTTCTCTTCCTACCTGTGCTATTTATTCAAGAAAATGTTTTGGGCACCTACAAGAACTTTGTTTGCCATGAGCTAAGGTAAGAAGCTTGGAACAACTCCATTGATCTAGTTGCAAAGAGAGGCGACTGAAGGCGGAATTTTGAACAAATTTCAAATGCTAGTGATAGCGCACTAAAAAAAAAAAAAAAAAAAAAAAAACAAAAAAAAAAAAAACAAAGCACAGGCCAACAACTCAACTGTCTACATGGTAAGGACTTGGCAAAGGTTTGGACTTAATGGGGAGGGGGGGGGGGGTTGAAAATGGAGAAACTGGGAACATAAAATTAAGAAAATATATTATAGATATGAAAACTCTTCACTAGGTGCATGAGGGAACCATTGTAATCCCTTTCGAAGGCAGATCTATTTGTATTGCCGGCTCCGAGGCTTGTATTGCCGGCTCCGAGGCCTTCCGTCCGCTGGATCGGAACTCATCAGGGAGAGACGGCTGGTTGCATCTGTGCTCTTGGGCGTCAAATAGAGACACACCACAGTCCATAATACCGTGGAGTTCTCACCACCAACGGTTCAAAAAAGAATCCAACGGCACCCCCAAAGCAGCCAGCGAAAGTTAATAAATGAAACCAAACGAAAGTGTGGGGAGGAAAAAAGTTGCTGAAAACCTAAAGACATATGCAAACAGTATCAAATGTAGGAGACAATCTTTGAACCTACGCTTGAGGATCCACCCAAGGATGCAAAGGAGATCGAAAGATAAAACACAGAGACGGACAGAAACAAATACAAATAACTTCGATTTAGTCGAAACGAAATTGAGAAAGAAGTGAGGCAGGGAACAGTAAACAATAAACAGTAAACAAGTAGGTTTTTAAACCCTTGGTGGTTAGAACACCACGGTATTATGGATCCCCCCCCCCCCCCCCCCCCCCCTTAAGTCCAAATCTTTGCCAATTCATTACTATGGAGACAGTTGAGTTGTTGGCCTGCGCTTCTTTTTCCCCACTACTAGATTGTTCGTCTTTGTATTTGTCCGACTTTATTCAAGTTTAAAAGGCTCTGTCAGTCTTGAATAAAAGTTACTCTGTGTTAGGTTTTCTTATTGGAGCAAAAGGGTACCCTATTTGCTTACTATATATATATATATATATATATATATATATATATATATATATATATATAGAGAGAGAGAGAGAGAGAGAGAGAGAGAGAGAGAGAGAGATACAAATAGAAACAACCACACAATGAAAAGGCAAACAAGCAAGTTTTCCGACGTTTCGGCTCTGGGTCTTCCTCAGGGACTTTTTTTTATTAGGTACTACTGGAAAATTAAACAATTCTTAACCCTGTCTTTTATATATATATATATATGGACTTTTTTTTTTTATTAGGTACTACTGGAAAATTAAACAATTCTTAACCCTGTCTTTTATATATATATATATATATATATATATATATATATATATATATATAGTTTAGAAAGGGTGGGGGTTAGTTTCCGCCGAGGACATTGACGAACAAAGTACACAAGACACGATGCATTTCGACCTCTTGGGTCTTCTTCAAGTGAAAACAAAATACGTAACATTTAACATTTAGGACAGTACAAACAAAGAACGAAGAGCGACTTATCTGATGTCCATGTGGTAAGCTGTGAAGAATGGCTGACCGAAGGAAATGACAGAGGGGATTATGGGAGAGGAAGAGGGCCGGGGGGGGGGGGGGGTGTGGGGGTGTGTGTGTTGTTGCGTGAAGGGAGGGGATGAGTGAGGCGATGGTGTTGTGTGGTCAGTCAGGTGGGGCGGTGCGGCACATGTGGCGGTTGTGGTTGAGGTGGATTGATAATGATGTTAAGGGGGGGGGGGGGGGGGGGGGGGGGGGGGGGGGGGGGGGGGGGGGGGGGGGGGGGGGGGGGGGGGGGGGGGATATATATATATACATACATATACATGTGTACATATACATACATACACACACACGCATACATACACATATCCATGCATCATACATCCATACATATATATATATATATGCATGCACATACATATATATATATATATATACACACACATATGCACACACATACACATATATATATCATACACATACCCATACATACACATATACACACATATTATATATATGTATGTGCATGCATATATATATATATGTATGGATGTATGATGCATGGATATGTGTATGTATGCGTGTGTGTGTGTATGTATGTATATGTACACATGTATATGTATGTATATATATATCCCCCCCCCCCCCCCCCCCCCCCCCCTAACATCATTATCAATCCACCTCAACCACAACCGCCACATGTGCCGCACCGCCCCACCTGACTGACCACACAACACCATCGCCTCACTCATCCCCCTCCCTTCACGCAACAACACCCCCCCCCCCCCCCCCCTCTTCCTCTCCCATAATCCCCTCTGTCATTTCCTTCGGTCAGCCATTCTTCACAGCTTACCACATGGACATCAGATAAGTCGCTCTTCGTTCTTTGTTTGTACTGTCCCTAAATGTTAAATGTTACGTATTTTGTTTTCACTTGAAGAAGACCCAAGAGGTCGAAAATGCATCGTGTCTTGTGTACTTTGTTCGTCAATGTCCTCGGCGGAAACTAACCCCCCCACCCTAGAGAGAGAGAGAGAGAGAGAGAGAGATACTGGGTTCTGGCAGTCAACCATTGATATATTTGTTATAAAGCTGGCAACATTTTGGTTTATTCCTAAGTGTAAAACAAACGGAACGCATTCCATTCCTGGTCGCTTGTCTCTAAAACACACACACACACACACACACACACACACACACACACACACACACACACACACACACACACACACACAGTGTTTTACAGATTAAGGATCGGGTTTTAATAGTTAACTGTGATCCTGTGAAGGTTAATACTGGCTTGTGTTTTTACACGCCACTGTTCAGTGATCTAGATGTCTAGCACGAGATGAAGGTGGGTCTGCTAGAGTGTAAAAACAATATAAACTGTAGACTTCAGATCATACGTAATCCAAACACAATAGTCTCCAGCAGATTTGTTTTACATTTTTAAGGGGTTTTGATCATCATTCAGCACGTTTTCTCCCCAATCTGTCTAGATTTTCTTCTCTGTCGTCCATTACAAGAATTTTCTTTAATGGTGTCAGATGTAGCATCTTTACGCGTATTTTTTTCTCCGTCTGACATCAACTTTTTTTTCATCCAACACAACTGAAAAATCAAGAGCACGGCCTAACAAACTACCCAGTGACTCCAAAAGACCGTTTTATGTAGGTTCCAAGAGAGTCTTGCCGGTGCCAGAATGCTATACCCTCTACGAATATCGTATATCCTAATTTGCCCAGATGTAAGTTGTGTGTGTGTCCTTCGTTTAACGTCTGTCCACTATTCGTGTTAAAAGACAAACGTAAGTTGTGTGTGTGTGTGTGTGTGTGTGAAACAAGAGGTATGTGCAGGTAGCGATTTTGAATGGCGACAACTTTTGACAAAATCTTAGATTATAGTTACGTGAACAGTGCTTGTCGATTGGACGCCGAGGCCCGTGATCAGAGAGAGAAGCTCACCGTTTGTAGGACGGGTGCATTCCCGGCTTGTATGTCAGACCAGAGTTGTCAGACAGGAGCAAAGAGCGCTTGGTTTGGATCAAGCTGGTAGATAATTTTCAACCTTGGGGGTTGCGAAAGGAAAACATAGATTTCTGAGCGACCAGACAGTGGTTGATGTCGATGTGGTGCAGACAGAAGTCTGCTAGGGATTCTATATGTCACAATATTTATTCCCTATGGAAAACGCCAGCGTGCGTCTGACCAGTGGAATGAACCTGCCTCTGGCAACTGCATCTACAAAAAAAAAAAGATAACGCAATTTCTCATTGTTTCAAAAAACGACTGACAAATTACCTGGTCATTGTAATGAGATTGTATCCGTCACAAAGAATGGTGTACTGTATTGTTTGTTTCCAGAGCAGTACATCATTGAGCGAATTGTGGTTCCCTTGACATGACGTGACACTTGTCTCGCAGCTGCTCATGATTCCATGTTTTCGGGTCTTTGCACTTTCCATTGACTGGGTTTTGAAACACGCAACCCGAGGAAGCAGAATCAAGTGTGGACAGAAGGAAACAGCCTCTCAGATCTGGATTTTGCCGATGACATTGCCGCTCTTGCAAGCACCACTGAAGATCCGCAGATGCTTGAAGATAATATCAGCAAGTTTGCAGGCAACATTGGACTCACTGTCAGTGACCCAAAGACTAAACACATACTCACCGGTAAAGACAGGTAAACACAAAGCGCCAACAGACGTTCTAATCGACCAAAAACAATGGAGGAAGTTGCGAACTTCACATACCTAGGCAGCTCTATCAACAACGCCAATGACCTCGACCATGTACTGAAGTGTCGTGCTGGGAGGGTAACATCAGCATTCGATCAACTGAACAAAATATGGAACAGCAAGACATTCTCCCTTGGAATCAAATTGAATTTTTTTAAACTCCAGTGTGATTTCAACGCTGCTACATGGCTGTGAAAACTGGCAACTAAAGACCACCTCGGAGAAGAAACTCAACTTTTTTGACACTGAGTGCCTACGTATGATCTTAAGCATCAAATGGTCAGTCGTTTTACCAAATGAAGACGTCAGGAAGAGGTCCAAATAGCTCATCGTGTCAACCATCATCTGCAGACGGCTCCTCCACTGGCTGGGTCATGTCTTGAGATAACCCTTATCAAGACCTGAAAACCAGGCCGTTAAATAGACCAGCAGCAGCCAGAGAAAAAGAGGACGACAGAAGATGAGCTGGCACCAGACAGTGGAGAGAGACCTCAGACCCGTTGACAGAGGATGGAGTGACACCAGCAGACTATCTGAGGACCGTGCACAGTGAAGCGCCTTGACTGCCTCATGCGTTGCAAGACGCGGGAGCATTGGTGTAAAGCGTACCCTACAACGAGCTCTTCCATTTGGCCTGGACTGAGAGTACCTGTGTCCTGTTATTGTCAGTTTTGTGACACTTGCTGAAAAAAGCTCCTGTTGATTATATTTCTAATGCTCATGTACCTGCTATGACCTTTGTCATAGCTCATGGCTTACCAGTGAATTGTGTTACATTTTCCACCAAGTCTGCTCCGTATGTGTCACATGATCAAATGTGTCGGTGTGTCAAGTGATTTACTGCAATTCATCTTCAGTGAGTGTTGTGCAGGATGGTGGTACTGATGATGTTGTATTGCCCACCTTATCAGTTCAGAGTGAAAGAGTTGAAGATATGAACGTCATCTTGGCGTTAATGAGCGTTCTACTTCCTCATTTTCTACTCCTGTTGCTTTGATTTCTGAACCAGATGGTTCATTCGGGTCTGTGTCGATTACAGAACGCTTGACAGAGTCACAGTTCTTGATTCTGAGCCCATTCTGACGTGGAATTTTTTTCCACATTGTCGCGTGCTCGGTATTTTGCCAAAAATCGACGTTACTAAAGGCAAATCCCCGTGGCTGAGGAAAACAAAATCAAAACGGCCTTTCAGACCCCATTTGCTCTGTTTCGTTTCATTCGCATGCCTTCTGGACCACAGAATGCTCCTGCAGCTTTTCCGAGAATGATGAGCGTGTGAAAGCTGCACGTGGTTTCTGTGGTTAGCTTTTTTCCGTGATGTTCGGTTAGCATTGCCAACACGCAATTCGTTGCTTTCTTGCTTACGTGAAGTTTTCTAGCGGCTTCAAACTTTTGGTCTCAAGGCGCGGCCATCCAAATCATAGATCACATGTGAACAGTGCTTGAATCCTAAACTTTTGTTGTAGTCGACTGGACGCCGAAACCCGTGATAAGTGAGAGAAGCTCACTGTGGACGGGTGCGTTCCCGATTTGTATGGCAGACCAGCTGTCAGACAGGAGGATAGGGCAATTTTCAACTGTATGGTTGCTAAAGGAAAACGTAGTTTTCTGAACGACCAGAGAGTGGCCGATGCCAATGTAGCGCCGACAGAATTCTGCTAGGGATTCTGCTGGTTACGATATTGAAAAGTTTAGTACCCGACCAGTGGAATGAACCTAACTCCAGCAACTGGATCTTAATCAACACTCTTGTGTTCAGTATCATCCAATACAAAAGAAAAACAGAGAAAGGGGTTTGGAATGTCACAAAGTAGATGGGAAAGTGCTTGAAAATGTGTGTATAATAATGAACATGAATATTGGACAAAAAATACTATTATGTGTGACCAGCCTCTTTGTAGTCAACTTCTTAATGGAAGGTTTCGAGGAGAAGGCCCTGGCGTCTTACCATTCTCCTCCACGCTATTGGGGCCGCTACATGGACGACACCATGACTATCCTCAAGAGGGAACTGGTGGAAGACTTCACTAACCATTTGAACAGTCAACACCCTGCTGTTAAATTCTCATTCATGAGGTGGAGGAGAACAACTCGATTGCCATGCTAGACACACTCATTACACGGACAGAGGACAGCTTCTCCTTCAGTGTGTACTGCAAAACCTATCCACACCGACCAGTACCTACAGTTCGAAAGCCACCAGCCGCTGGAACACAAACTCGGAGTGATACGCACCCTCACCCATTGGCCCAACACCATCTGCTCTACTCAGGATGCCAAAGACCAGGAAATGGAACACTTCAAACTGGTTCTCACCATATCAGGCTATGAGAAGTGGGCGTGGGACATCCTGACAGCAAGAAGATCACACCGCATCCTACCACCAAACAAGACCAAACAAGCGTAGGCGTAAAGGACATGTCACCATCCTCTATGTCCGTGGTGTGACTGAAGCCTTGAGCAAGAAGATCAGAAAATCCGGCATCTCCGTACATCCCAGACCTATCACCACCATCCACAGCCAGCTGGTCGCCCCCAAGGACAAACTGACAAACTAGACAAGTCTGGAGTGATCTACCAAATAAACTGTCGTAACTGTGAAGAGAAATTATGTCGAGAAAACTGAGAGAAAACCTTCAAAAACACTTGACAGAACACAAAAGGGAATCATCACCAGTAGGCGCCCACCTACACGCCCAGCAACATCAGTTCGATTATGACATCAGCGTTCTCGACCGTGACAATAGATGGTTTCAGCGTGGGGTGAAGGAGGCTATACATATTGCCGCCAAAAACCCCACACTCAAACGGGATCAGGGCAGACACACCTTGCCATCGGTGTACAACACCCTCATTGTTCAGTCACATGACCAGGGTTCGACCCGTGGTCCTGTGCACTGAACGCCAGTTCACCCAGTAGCCACACCACCGCTGAAGAAGACGGACGGAGGTCTGTTGAAAGCTCCAAGTAAGTGCTACGGTTGGTATTTTGGCGCAATGTTGATCCTAGTATGTATACGTCTGAGCAATGAGCAGAAAAATGGTATCATCCATCCTCGGCATAACGACAGAGGTTTTAGCGAACAGAATGATCTGTAGGAAGCTGTGTTTCCTTTGTCTTTTATTTGTTTATTTCTTCCCAAATTTAATCAACAGAATAATCAGCAAAAACAAATGCCAGTGATTAGGTAACGAGTTTGGTAAGGCTTCATTCCAAAATACAACAGAGGGATGCGGAATACAGCCGTGTTGTTTCATTTTGTGTTGACGGTGTGTCAAGCAATGCTGTCTATAGTGTGATGTTGGCGTCTTTGGTATCCTGGCGGTGCCGTGAAAGTTAACGTTTACCGGCAAAGGTTAGGCTTCCAAAATGCTTACTCCTCCTACTGACAGATAAGCCTCACCTAAAGCTTATTCAAACAATGGAAAGGCAGGACAGCTGCAAAATATTGTTCTACTATGGACAGGTGTATTTTACCCATCAAACACTTTCTAAGATTACCTGCACCCGTAAAAGTTCTAAAGCTAGCTTCAGTAAGCGGAAGATCCAAAGTTTACCCTTTCCAGTGGAAGATGAAAAAACAGAATTCTGTCAATGGAATATAACCTCTGTATAGGCATTCGTCCATCAGCAGAAGAAGAGACGGCGTCATCAAAGCACGTGTATTAAAAATAGGAAACGTTTCTAAACGGTCGCTCCAATTCGCGAACTTAGTTTACACTTAATATTGAAATATAGATCTTCATTTGCTATAAAGAGAAACTGCATTCATCACACGTTTGGAACCCCCGTCTACAGCCACTGGCTGGCCCGACCCGCCACAACCTCGGCACCGGCAGTCCACAGGGAGCAGTCAACATCAACTCACCATGAGCCAATCCAAAAAAAAAAAAAAAAAAAAAGCACTGCTACAGAGTCACTCTGGTGGTGTTCATGGTGCCTGTTTTGATCCAACATACGCATGATACCACCTACTAAGCCTCCTACTAACAATTCTTAAGTCGCCGAGTCAGCGTGAATCATCTTTCATTCCGGAGGGCGCCACCACGTTCGTCCTATGACAGACCTCTTGAATTTGCCGATACTAATGACACGAAACCAAGGCCATGGACATGAACAGACAGTCTAAACTGAAGTCACCATGACAACAGGGCATGAAGTGAAGGGCCAAAAAAAATGTGTTATTTTTTTTTATACTGAATGATGAGGATGATGAAGGTGATGCTACGTATTTCCATTCAGGTCTGAGACTTTATGACAGAACTTACTTTCATTAAATATCACGGCATCAGCCAGGCCCAGGAGATACAGACGCATGCAGTGTTGGTCAGGAAATCTGAGCAACATTGTTGGGGACGCAACCACATTAAATGCCGGCTAAATGGCTTAAAACAAATCTGCGTGAGAGCCGGTCGGGGAAGAAAAATCCCAACAATTAAATGGCCCTGATGGGAATCGACTTCCCCGCCCCGTTAACCGCTTGGCCACGGCGGCTGGTTTTTCAAATCTTCTTTTACTGTGGTTGCTGAAAGGATACACAGTTTCCTTCCTCAACTTAAGATCCACAGAAATTACATACGTGTGCATGCTCTCTCTGTCTTTCACTTTCTCTGTTTCTCTGTGTCTCTCTGTCTCTCTCTCTTTCCCTCTCTGTCTGTCTGTCTGTCTATCTGTCTCTGTCTCTGTCTCTCTCTCTCTCTCTCACAGACACAGAAACACACACACACACACACACACACATACACACACACACACACACACACAAGCGCGCGCACGCGCATATACGCACGCACACACACACACACACACACACACACACACACACACACACACACACACACTATCTCTCTCTCTCTCACACACACACACACACACACACACACACACACACACACACACACACACACACTCATACACCAACGCTTGCACACTCATGTCTGCGGACTGTCTTACACGCTTGCGTTACCCCACAGATGACACACACACACACACACACACACACACACACACACACACACACACACAGGCGCGCGCGCGCACAAACACGCTCGCTCACTCACTCTCTCTCTCACACACACACACACACACTCACAAACCAATGCATGCACACTTATGTCCATGGACTCTCTAATTAACATGTTGGCATCACCCCACTGATGAAAACATACCAGCACACACACGTCTACAGTATGCGCTGGGGGCCCTGAGAGATTCAGTCTTAACTCAGTTGACATGTGTTTCATCTTTTGTGTCTGTTATTGGAAAGACCCAGTATGAGTTTGCCCCAATCTCTAGGAGTCTTCACAGTGTTGGCCTTGAGATTATTCCAATGTTTGTTTGGTTGGTGTTGTTTCTTGCTCTTCCCTTAAGTCTGGATGTGCAGCCACCTCCTTTCTTCATCTTCAGATCTGACAGATGGTCTATGGTATAGTGACTCTGCTCTTGTTTGCTCAGGTGATTCTTCAGGTTCCTTATTACATCAGATCGGGCCAGGCTGTAACCCAGTTCTTATCGTTGCCTTCCCAGCCAGTGTGTCTACTCTCTCGTTTCTTTAACTCCAGCATGTCCAGGGCAGTATATTCATGAGTCTCTTTGATAGAAAGCTGCGCATTAGTTCAATCCAAGCAGGGCTTCCCATTCCACTTTTCACTTTCTGAAGTAAGTTCTTGGAGTTAGTCGGTATCATGGCATGTTGAGTCTGACATTGGCTTGTGGTTGAAAGCCAGTGGAGTGCTTGCGTCACTGCTTCAACCTCCATTGTTAGACTTGAAATTTTTAAACTGTGCACACCATTGTCTTTCTGGATAGTTCGGCCATTTGGCTTCACTGTGTATCCCCAGCCTGACTTACCTCTGGTGAGAGAACCGTCAGTGTATATTAGAATATCATCTTTTGTGCAAAGGTCTTCTACCAGCATCTTAATCACTGCGTTGGTCTTGCCTCCTGGCCATTTTCGACAATGTCTTCCATGTTCTGGAGGATATTTCTTCCATTGTTTGGTTTCTTTGAGCTGAGCTCCGGTAAGCTGTATACTGCCTTCTGCGTGTCCCATCCATGATTTGCCACGTCCTAGTCGAGTGTCTTTTACTTCCTTGACCGCGGTATGGGTGGGTTTGGGGGATTTCCAGGGGTTCTGAAATATGCCTTCACCTGTTCTAGCTTGTGTCTTGTCTGCATTGAAGGAAGGTCGGGCACGTATCGCATAGTTTCAACTGGGGTGTTCTTGGTGGTTCCATTGACCAATCGCATTGCTTCATTTTGAATTCTTTCTAATTGGAGAAGGTTGCTGTTGGACAGTGTTGTAAGCCCTAATCCATAGTCTATCACACTGAGTACAAGTGCATACAGTCGGTAGAGGTGGCACTGTTCAATGCCTTTAGCTGCCATTGCTTTCATGTCAGATACATCTTTTTTTCTTATTTAAGAACAATATTCTCTCACATGTTTTCTAAAGGGTAGCATTCTGCCAAAGCCTACACCCAAATAGCGTAGGTTGTTAGTGATTCAACTGGTATTCCATTGAAGGAAACTGGTGAGGATACTTGTCCTGATGTCTTGTTGTTGAGAGTGCAGACTAATGTCTGGGCTTTGGAAGGGTTGATGGACGACCCAGTTTCTTGACACCACAAAACAATGTTGTTCAGCTGTTGCTGAACTGCTTTCGTTCTTTCTTGAGCATTCTTTGGTGTTTTGTAGATCAGGCCGTCGTCTGTGAATGTCAACACTGGAGCAATTCCGTTTCTGCTGAGAGGTCTGCTAGGCCTTTAGTGTAAACATTGTACAAAAACAGGGAAAAAGAGGAGACCTTTGGGTACTCCCATAGAAAGTTTATGAGGCTTAGATGTCCAATCTCCAAATCATAGGATGACGATTCTCTCCTGAAGTGCCGCTGCTATCCATCATGTAAGTGTCTTGCTGATTGTATTGTCAAGGAGTAGTTCCATGAGAAGCGAGAACTGGACTTTTGTTAAAGATCTATTGCAGCAGCTAATGTTTCTTCTTTTCTTTGGAATCATTCGTATACTTCATAGGCAAAAGCAGCCGCATTTTTTCATGTACCTCTTCTGTAGCCTCCTTGATTTGAAGGGAGGATTTGTCGACTTGCAAGGTCTCTTGCGAGTTATCTTGCTATGATTCGTTCCATGAGATTTCCTGCTATATTTTGCACAGTGCTTATGCGGTAGTCATTTAGCCGATGATGATCTTTTTCCTGGATTTGGTAAAGCTTTCAGATAGCTGTGTGTCCAGTCTTCTGGCACATAGCCTTTATCAAAACTCTCCTGGTAGAGTTTGAAGAGTTGGGCTCTCTCCTCTTCTTAGAGCTGTTTGATATCTGCATACCGTACTTTCTCTGGACCTGGAGCACTATCCTTAGTGCATCTAGCTATTGCGTCATCCAGTTCAGATTCTGTGAGTTCATCATCAATGCCAGTCTGAGCTAGGTGTTCGTTTAACTTGGTCAAATATTTTCTTCTTTTCCTCCAAATTTCTTTGATCACTCTGTTCTACGAGACGTTTAAGTAGAGCCGACCCTTTCTCAAATTTGTCTTGAGTTTTGCGATTTCATCAGCGTCTAAGATATCTGGGATTGCGTTTGTTTTGTGTTTTTCCTCCCATGGGACTATAAAAGCGCCAGAACGGAGTCGGCGTTGTGTCATAGTTAAGTGACAGACAAAATTGTTGCACAAATGCATACACACACGCACATGCGTACTCGCCCACGTACAAAGGCATACACATATACATAGATATATGTACACATATATATGCAGATATGTGCGTATGCTCACACAAACCCACAAATTACACACACTCGCATGCACACGCACTTCTGCACACACACACACACACACACACACACACACACACACACTCACACACACACACACACACACACACACACACACACAGAGACACACACACACACAGACACACACACACACACACACACACACACACACACACAGGTACATGCAGGCACACACACGCACACACACGCACGCACGCACATGCACGCACACGTACACACAAAAAACGCGCACACACGCATACACCTACACCCACATGCGCCCACGCACACGCATGGGACTGTGCCAACACATCCATACACACACATGTGTACATTCACTACACACACATACCAAAAAACAAAAAAACAAAAATGGTAGGTAGGCACTCAAGGTCATAGTAGCGCGTTGGGCTAAGGCGTAAGTCAGGCATCTGCTGAGGCGTAGCCACGAGACCCTCTTCTTCAGTTCTCTCATCTTAGTTGTTAATTTATATATCCATCAGCTTAAAATCATGCGTAGTGTGGTCTCAAATCCTAGCGGATGTGGTGTAGCGTATATGGACTAGTCCGCACGCAGTGACACCTCCTCGATGAAACTGAAACACACACTCTCTCTCTCTCTCTCTCTCTCTCTCTCTCTCTGTATCTCTGTCTCTTTCACACACACACACACACACACACACACACACACACACACACACACACACACACACACACACACACACTCTCTCTCTCTCTCTCTCTCTCTCTCCGCATATCTGTCAGAGGAGAGAGAGAAATACTGAAACTGACACTGCCACGATTTTATTGTCATCAGCAGTAATATTATTACGATAACATTATTATGTTACTGTTTCTTTTTTTTTTATTCAGAGGAATGATATGTTTTTAAACAGCAGACTACAATCTTTATTTTTCAAATAAAAAGCCTGAAGATCTCAAGGCCTTTTGTTTCGTTGGGGATTTAGCTTCAGTTAACTTTTATCCCGAGCTAGTACATAAACAATGAACGACAAAACAAGGTACCAACACTTCTTTTTTTTCACAACAGCATATAACTCCACACCAAACTCTTCCAAAGACGACGTCACATTCTCTCCCTCTACTTCATCATATCCTGTTCTCACTG
>JADBJO010002778.1:117500-140000 GCA_016801955.1 Conus betulinus | reverse complement strand
ATGACGATGAATGGACATGCGATGATACTTGTCCACACGGATGCACATGTTACGGATATGCGTTTTTCTGCAACCAGTCTTTTCCTGGTGAAAAACATACCTATCTTCGCTATTTGCACGCAGACGGAAGTAATATGACGCTTGAGGATTTGCAGCATAACATGATGCTCATTCATCTGAGCCCTAGCCCGCTGTTCCCTGTATAATCTCACAATGCCCCGACTTCCTAACCTGCGCGACCTTTATTTGAGTGATAACGGCATCACTCATCTTTCCTCTCACATGTTCATGGAAATTAGAAACCTCCATGTCTTGGTCCTGGCCAGAAACCCATTGGATCTGCAAATTAGTCTTCCAACAATCACTACTCTTAAAAGTCTTGAGAAGCTGGATTTGTCTTTCGTTTATATCCCAGCGCTGGATCCAAGTCATTTTCATGAACTGACTAACCTCTATATCTTGAATCTGTCCCATACACAGTTAACTCACGTACAAAACGTTGGGTTTCATACAATGAAGTCTTTGAAATATGTAGATCTGAGACATTGCCCATTAACTGAATTTCCTCACGATTTATTCCACAATCTTGACCTATTACTTGAAGTGAAAGCCAGCAATTTCAAGATGTGCTGCCCAAGCCTTTTGCCTGAAGACTTCAATCCTGTTGGTTGTGAGGCTCCTTCAGACCAGCTTTCGTCCTGTGACGACTTGTTACCAAGTGATCTGTACCGGACAGGCCTGGCTGTTCTGGCGGCGTTCTCTCTGCTGGGGAATTCTGTCAGTCTGTTATTCCGTACTGTTGTTGACAAGTCGACCACGTCATTTGGTTTTGGTGTGTTTTTGTGATGCACTTGTGTTTTTCTGATTTCCTGATGGGGGTGTATTTGATGGTGATTGGGGTGGGCGGATCATGTATACCAGGGGAATTACCTTTGGAATGATGTATCATGGAAAAAACAGTCATGTCTGCAAGGTGGTTGGATTCTTATCACTGATGTCGTCAGAAGTGTCAGCATTTCTGGTCAGTGTGATCACAGTGGATCGATTCCTGGTGCTGCGGTTTCCTTTCAGCAGTGTTCACTTTGCTCCCAGGTCAGCTCACGTGTCCAGCCTCCCTGTGGGGGGCTGGTGCCTGTCTGGGTGCTGTCCCTTTGCTGCCAGCTACCTCCCACTGGCACTTCTATGGCCAGACAGGGATGTGTATTCCTCTCCCCATCACCAGCACTGAGTTTGCTGGCCAGGACTATTCCTTTGGTGTGTTCATTTACCTCAACTTTATCCTCTTTCTTTTCATTGCAGCAGGTCAAGGTTTCATCTACTGGTCAGTGAGGTCCAACACGATGAGAAACAGAGGCACAGCTGGTGAATCCAAAAACATTACTATCGCCCGTCGACTGATCACTGTGGTAGTGTCCGACTTCCTCTGCTGGTTCCCCATTGGGGTTCTGGGACTGATGGCAGACAGGGGATTTCGGGTGTCAAATGACGTCAATGTGGCTATTGCTATTTTGTCCTTCCACTCAACTCTGCCCTCAATCCTTTCCTCTACACTGTCAACGTCATTCGGGAACGCAGAAGAATCAAGCACGAGAAACGTTTGATAGATGTATTGTCCAAAATATTGTACGTAGAAACAGGTATGGATCATGTGTAAAACTTACCTACAGATGATAATAAAGCGTTTTTCTTGATAGTTTCATGCCTGTTTACTGCGCGGATGTTTGTATTCCAAAATTCATAATATGCCCTCTTTCCGACTTCTTTCTGGCCGACCTCTAGGTCATCGCTACGAACGACTGGGAGGGGGCGAGCTTATCCTTCTGCGAGCGTCGGAGCTCCCCCTCCTGCTGCTGAGATCTGCTGAGCTGTTGGGCTCTTCATTTTCTTCAATGTGTGTCACAGTGTACTTTGAATCAGTGACTCCGTGTTGAATCTTGTGACATCGTCGTGTCCCCTTCGTGGTTCGTATCGCGCGAGCACTTTCGGTTCGGTGGACCATCCTACCTCTGGATGATGACCCAGCCCCAGGTTACCACGTGATAGTCCCTGGAGTATCCCTGGTCCGGTATTAACCCTGTATGGGTTGGGGTCCCTTGAGGCTGGATTTGAAGGTGGGGTGTCGGGACATTTTTATTGTGCATTGCAGATTTTGGGTTTTTTTTTGTATTATTGTTTGAAGATTTTTTTTTTGCTGAGAGTGTGTGGGTGAGTGTGAATTTGAATAAAATTTGATTGTTAGTTGCACCTATTATTTGGTGTTTTTGTATTTTTGTTCTGTGGTGTTGGAAGTTTTAGAGTGTGGGCGGGGTGGATTAAAAGGGGGAAACCCTTCTACATTCGGGTATCCCTGTCACCGCACTAGGCATAGTGACAAGTACAAAATACTGCAACATAATAAAGTAAGGATGCAGACAACGGTCAAAAAGCAAAGGAACGAGAGAGAGAGAGAGAGAGAGAGAGAGAGAGAGAGAGAGAGAGAGAGAGAGAGAGAGATTACAACTACAGATTATGCTGCAAGAATCTACTTACCCCACACACGCAAGTACGTGTGTGGCCCCCAGCACGGTATTCCCGTCATGTACAAGATTGTTGCAACTGAACTTCACCGTGTTTTGTTTGGGCTTAGCACAGCCTCTGCCGTGGCAGGAAATCTGCTTTGCATTTTAACCTCTGTAGCAGTAAGCAATGCATTTGGACATAATTTTTTGATGGCAGCTGCACAATTGCAGTTTGCTGATATTTGCATGGGGGCTCACGTTGGCATTCTTTTGCTAGCAGACACCTTTTATCGCGGAAACTACGTCTATGTTGAACAAACATGGATAACAAGCGTAGCCTGCAAACTAGCAGGATTTTTTTTCTGTTTGTCTATGTCAGTGTCAGTGTCGATCATCTGGCTCATCTCTTTACATCACACTGTTGTTTGTCATTTCCCAGAGGCTTCGTGCAGATCAATACATGTTTCAACGTCATGGCTTATGCAGTGATGTGGACTGTCGGAGTCTTGTTTGCACTGATTTCCATTGCTTCCAGGTATGTCACACTGGGGCCTCTCGGGTCAGTCTGGCTTGTGTTGGCTGACATCATTTTGATGTCAGTAATTCTTATCACAGCGTCAGATGGCTTAACGTTATAGTGACAGTCAACTTGGTGTTGAGTTTGATTACTATGACTGGCCAAGTGCCATTTGTTGGCGAATGCCGGAGCACAGAATAGCTCTTAATCCAACGTTAACACCAGTGTACTCTACAGTCCAAGTGACGATGTATACAGCTGTAGCCGATGCTGTTACCTGGATTGTGTTTGCAATGGTTATGATATAAGTTCCCAAGGGGTGGCAGTTTTCAACAAAATCTACGATCTCATGGTTGTGTTCATGTTTCCATTCAATTCAGCATTTAACCCGGTTCTCTTCTTGTGGGCTGTTACAAAGTGTCAGACGTACGATATCCATGCATGCACGCACATACACACACGAACCTGACGTCTTTCCTCCGCACACAACTGCATCCACTCCATACACATAAGGCGCAAACAAAGGTCAATTTTGGTTCATCCCCTCCTTAATCTTTTAAAATCCCATGGGGTTTTTTTTTACTCTGGCATCAATCAAAGCGTATATATTTTCATTATTTGTCTTTCAGCTGGTGCAGCCAAACAAGCACTCTTCTTCTGCACACGTTACTGATTTTGCAGGTTTACTTACTGCAAGTGTCCACACACACTCTCTGTGGTGTCCGGAACTGGCTTCCTCTGTGCGGGGATCCCATACACATCACAACTACTGGTCGGCGACAAACTCTTGCCCAACCTGGATCTTCCCGCGGATCGGAGCTTGGCCCGGGAACGCGCGCAGCCCCCAGCCATCCACCTTAGTGCCCGATCTCCAGTCTCCTCTACCGCACGGGGAGTCGGCCCAGGGCTTGAGTACCGGTCATTCAACTACAATTCACATACTTCTGTATGTGTTAGGCCTCTGCCTTTATCATTGGGCACAGTCAGCCTCTTCTTCATCTAAATCGTCTGTTCCATTCTCAGAGTGCGCACCGATACAGGCCAACGCCTGTTTATATTCAAATCGCGTGAACAGTGTTAAAAATTTCACTCAAACTCTGGGCCACGTTCAGCCAGTACGCTCCCTTGTGTCACACGACTAACCTATAGTGTAACGCACGAATCAATAATCTTTTTCTTAATCTGTACTGTTTCATGTAATCGCGTAGCATATGAAATATCGCTCCGCATTACATGACACCCCCCTTCCCGGGGTAAGATTTTTCCACCGGAGAAATCTTGCAAAAGGATACCCCACAGAGGAACCCAAAACCAGAAGTACTATATATACATATCAAATGCACAAAGTATATTCATCAAAGGAATCAACACTTTTTATCCATGGATCACCTCAATATCTCCAAAATACATAGTCCACATCTTAAGCACAACACTTGCATAATCCATATACTTCCTGCCAAACCCAACAGAATATGCAAGTTGAAATCATTAAGAACTCCACTATATGCATAGATGAAACAGTAAGCACCCACACGAAGATATCAAAATATGCAGTGATCTTTCAAAAGACAACCTCAAGAAATCCATCGTGTATCAATAGCATGAGACACACGTTAAAATCACCAATCATGGTTCAAAATTATCTACATGACCATGAACGTGCACAGCAGCCAATCTGCAATGGTCATTTACAATGACACTACACCAAAGCATTTTCACCCATGAACGCAAGTAAGAGAAATACAGACAATTTGACCACAAAATGATACAGCAATAATGTATATACACAATTCTTAGACTTGTATTTTGTGTAGACCATACTCACTCAAACTTGTAGCTAACTGTAGCTTACAAGACAGGAATGAATAAGCAATGATCAATCACAAATACAAAATACAGCATCAGCAGACCATAAAACACATGGTATAGCACTACTCCCTGGACAACAAATCTGCGAAAATATTAGATGTCCCAGAGATAGGCTCAACAGTGAAACAGTACTCTTGAATGCTTAATGCCCATCTTAACAGGCGATTATTTTTTTATTTTGACGCTTTCAAAAATGTCAACGGTCTGTGGTCAGTTTGCAAAACAAAAGGTCTCCCTGATAAAAACCTAGCAAACTTGTCCAGTCCCCACCAAAGCAAGACACTCCCTTTCAATAGTTGAGTATCTCTCTTGCACCACAGAAAACTTTTTGCTAGCGTATTGCACTGGATGTAAAAGTCCTGACTTTTCCTGTAGCAAACATGCACCCATGCCCTTACTGCTAGCATCTGTACGTAAGACAAAATCTTCATCCAAGTTAGGAAGAAGTAACACAGGAAATGAATTGAGTACAGCTTGAACCTTCTCCAAACTTTTCTGACACTCATCAGACCACTCAATCTGACGCTTCTTATCTCCCTTAGTCAGTTCAGTCAAAGGTGCAGTAAGACTAGCAAAATGAGGAACATATCTGCGATAGTAGGACAAAAGACCCAACAAAGAGCGAACCTGCTTCTTCGTAGTTGGCTTACCCACAGACAAAATCTTTTGCACTTTCTTGACTTCCGGACGAACATGACCAACGGAAATCATTTGTCCCAAAAACTCCAACTCCTGAAAAACCAGCCAGCACTTTTGACGGACGAGCTGTCAACCCAAACAACCTGAGACGGGTCAAAAGCATGCGTAAGTAGTCCAACAACTGCTGCCAAAGACGAGCTGCAAGAAGAATGTCATCAAAAAAAACTTACAGCTGAAAACTGATACAACTGCAGCTTCCGCATCATTCTTGCGAATGTAGCTGGTGCGTTCTGCAACCCGAAAGCATTCTCGTCCACTGAAACAACCCAAAAGGAGTTTGAAACGCAGTCTTTTCCTTATCCTGAGGCAACATAGGTATCTGCCAGTATCCCTTCGCAAGGTCTACTTTGACAAAATACCGACCTTCAGACAAACGACAGAAAATATCCTCAACATCTGGAATCGGTTCAGAGTCGAACACAGTGACCTTATTGAGAGCCCGATAATCGATACAGAATCGAACTGAGCCATCAGGCTTACCCACTAGAACGACTGGAGAACTGTACGGTGATACAGACGGTTCAATCACTCCAAGATCCAACATAACCTGAACCTCTCTCTGAATGATCTCCCTCTTTGCAAAAGGCAAAGGGTAAGACTTGACCCTAACAGGAACATCAGTAGTCAGATTAATACAGTGTGGATCTACCTGTACAGCCTTCCCTGGTGTATCTGTCAAGACATCAGAAAAATCCTCCAAAACACTCATCAACTGAGACTTTTGAGTGTCTGACAACTCAGGAGCAACCTTTACATCACGAAATGTCTCGCCTTGAACAGACAAGGTAGGTAATGAAACGTCATCGTCACTCACATCCTGTACAACTCCTACAGAGGAACAATGTACATCCTGTACAACTCCTACAGAGGAACAATGTACATCCTGTACACCCGACGTGGAAGAAACAGGGGAAATGTGAACACTCTGCATCCGAAACACCAGTGGAAACAACACAATCCACAGGTAACTCATTAGACAATGCAGACGCAGAGTCTAATCCCTGAGGAACACAAAGAGCAACATCGAAATTGACAGCAACATTCGTCCGAACCACATACTCTTTCAACATATGATGTGGAAAACCTTGGACTTTCCATGCATGTCAATACGATAGTTGACAGGTGAACACTTTTCCTTCACAAGAAAAGGACCTTTCCAGGAAACCTTCAACTTATTCTGTTCATCAGAGAGCAAAAAGAACCTGATCACCCACTTTCAATGAACGAGAAGAGCTCTTTTCTGTCTGCATACACTTTATACTTGTCGGTCTGACTGTCAGCGGTCTGTTGTGCCTGAGCACAACTGTCCAGTATCCGATTGTGCAAGTCATGTACATATTGGTAAACGTTTTTGTCATCGTCAGTCATCTGTGTGCCAGTCCACTTATCAGCTAACAAAGCGATAGGACCACGGGGTGAATGACCGAAAAGTACTCAAAAGGAGAAAACCCTAAAGTCATATTCGGCAACTCCCGATATGCAAACAGAACAGCCGGAATGTACCGATCCCACTGCTTAGGACAGTCACGACAAACCTTCTTCAGCATGGACTTCAAGGTGCCATTAAACCTTTCCACCATCCCGTTTAGACTGAGGGTGGTATGGAGTAGTGGTAACAGAAGAAATAGACAACAGACGGTACACTTCCTTCATCAGGTCCGAAACAAACTGAGTACCACAATCAGTAAGAATTTCGGAAGGCAAACCATACCTTGAAAAATAGAAAAGAAGAGCCTCCGCCACAGTGACTGTATCAATACGTTTGAGTGGGACAGCCTCCGGAAACCGAGTAGCTGTATCCACCAACGTCAGAACGTACCGAAAGCCAGAAGAAGACACCTCCAAAGGACCAACCAAATCCATCGCTACCTTCTCAAAAGGTACTGAAACCAACGGCATCTTGTGCAACGGCGCACAAGGGACGCGGTTACGAGACACAGTCTTCTGACAAGTATCACATGAACGACAATACTCCTTGACTGACTGAGACACTCCTGGCCAAAAGAACGATGCAAGAACTCGCTGTAGAGTACGTCTGATCCCACAATGACCAGAAAAAATGCTGTCATGCGCAGTATGAAGCACAACGTTACGTAACTCCTGAGGAACTACCATCTGACACTTAACTTCACCCTTGTCCTTGACCAAGCGACGTAGAACATCATTAAAAAAAACAAAAAAAAACAGGCTTAGTCAAAGGGGAAGGTACCTCAGTTACAACTGAAGAGAACAAGTGACTCAAAGAGGCATCACGCTTCTGCATAGCAGCAAATTCCTTAGGCTGTACATCCAGCACAGACAAATCAGGCACTGACAACGGTACAGGCAACTGTTTCTCCTTGTCTGCCTGTAAACGAGTGGTCACATTACATGGGACAAAAGATCCACCAGCACCTGAACATGCTGAAGTAACACCTGGAAGATTACCAAGAATGAGATCCGTTACTGGGTTCTCAATAACACAGGCAAGCACTTCACCCTCAAAGTAAGGTGTACTAACTGAGACCACAGCAAGAGGGAAAACCTCAATCTTACCTCCAAAAGAACGACAATGTTGTTCTTCACCAGTGAACTGGTGTGGAAGAACAAAAGAACGGCGCACTCCCGCAGTAGTGCAACCTGTGTCCCTCAACACAGAACAGTGAAACCCATTGACAGTTCCTGACTCAACCAGTAAGCCGTCAGTGTTAACATGTGACACCATTGAATGGGCTACAGTAGATGGATCGGAAACATTGCCTGACATACCTGTGACATTCACTGCTGACTGCTCTACAGATGGACAATCCCGAGCTTTATGAAACCAGCAACCACAATTGTAACAACCTGCGGGTGTACCTGAGGTATTATGAAGCTGTCCGCGCTGTCGGCCACGGTTTACGCGGATACCGAGAGTTAGACGCTGTTTGACCACCTCTAGGTGTACCGGTATTTGCACCCAAATGACCAGACTGCTGACCACCACCGGTAGCAGACTGTTCAAAACGGCTGCCATGATCCCGTCCGCTACGAGAATTTTGACCACTGCGGGAATTTTGACCTCCACGGTAACGATTACGGTTCTGATTTGAACGCCAAGAGCCAAATCCACGGTCTGAACCAACACTGTTTTGGTGGTGATGTGCGAAGGAAGCGACATTTACATCGAAAACCGTGTCCGTTCCCTTGCGGGCAAACGTCCGATCAGGATGCGCAGTCCTGTACTGTTCCGCAAGCTCGCACATTTCTTCAGCGCTCGCGACCCGACCTTTCCTTTAGAAAAACAGCCAAGTCCTTTGAAACGCTGTTTAAAATCTGCTCACGCAAAACAGATCACGAAGTTCCGCATAATCCTTTTTAGTTTTGGACAAGTCAATCCACCGATCAAGAAAATGCGCAGACCGAATCAAATACGCAGGAAATGACTCGCCTTTCTCCGAACGCACGGTACGGAATTTCTCGCGCGAAATCCTTCGGCGGTACACCGGTAACGCTTAAGTAATTCATCCTTAAGTTCATCCCATGTTAAAGTATCCTTCGCTGCCAAAGAATGATACAGCGTCAGCGCACTGCCCTTGAAAAGAGACGCAATATACAATACCCACTTATCTTTGGGCCACTCGCAAGAAGTAGCATGACTCTCAAATCTAAACAAAAATGCATCAATCTCATCTTTGTTTTCATCAAAGACAGGCATCTTGGGGATATAAGGAGAACGACCAGAAATAGGTTTCGCATCACCAGAACCCTGCGCAGAACCATTGTCTGTTACACCAAAAGCTTTTAATTTCTCCATTTCAAGTTGAAGCTTCTTACTTTGTAACTCAAAATCCCTATCTGCCTTTTTATTTTCTAACTCTAACTCCATGGCTTTTAATTCTTTCTCATGCTGCTCCCTCTCCCTCTCTCTTTGTCTATCCCTATCCTTTTCTGCTTCTCTCTCTTTCTCTCTCTGTCTTTCCCTATCCTTTTCTTCCCTTTCTTTATCCTTTTCTTCTTCTCTCTCTTTCTCTCTCTGTCTTTCTTTATCCTTTTCTTCCCTTTCTTTTGCGCGCTCAGCGCGATCCTCACACTGTTTGACATATTGAATCAACTCCGGCCCATCAAGGCCTAACGTCTTACCCTGAGACAGGTAGGTCTCAAAGGCCGACATTTTGAATGAAAATTTTTTCTAAGATAGTAAAAAAAAATGAAATTTTATGAAAAAGAAAAGAACAATGAAAATGTACTTTAAATTTGAAAAAGAAAAGAAAATGAATTTAAAGTTTCAGTATAAAATTTCCTTCCACTCACACCAAAATCCAATCACTCCTATACACACTAATAAAAAAAAAATACAATGTTTTCAAACAGCAAAACCAAGAAGAATTTCCAAGAAAAAAAAATTGTTTATTTGGACAGGCCTCCAAAATGATCACCCTTTGGATCAAATCAGTGGCCAGGGGAAGGAGAAAAATCGAATTCAAATAATAGGAAAGAAAAAGGTTGTGAAACGAAAAAAAAAACTACGTAGGCTAAGCGTCTCCCATCGCCATGCCCCCTTGCTACCCGCAAGAGAAGGTGGAAGCTCACCAGCCTATGGAACAACAATGCCCTAACAAAACAGAGGTAGGTAGAAATAGAAAAAGTGGCACTCACTCAACAATCCTTTCACATACACATACAAAAAAAACAACAACTTAAAACAGCATTAATTAAAACAATGAAAAGACAAACACCTAAAAAGGGGATAATACACAATCACTATCAGAAACCCTACCTAAGAAATGAGCATGAGAAAATTTTCAAACTAGATAGGTGCCTATTGATAAAGACGAAATAGAGAGAGAATGAAGTCAGAAAACAGCAAAAGTAGACAGAGTGGAGATCACCAAGACAGTAAGAAAAAGTAAGACTAGAAATTAGAAAAAGCCCTCTGGACTACCCTACTGGCACAGCCCACCCGTATAATCGGAGACGGGACTAGCACAAAATACTAGAATAGGAAAAAAAAAAAAACCACACCCACAAAAGTTACATAGGGACACTTTTGAAGGGGGGGGGGGGGGGGGGGGGGGGGGGGGTACAATGAAAAGTGAACACTAAGTCTTAAGTGGGGTTGGGAAAAAAAAAAAAAAAATTATTTTGCCACTCCAGAAAAAAAAACAACAACAAAGGGGTAGGTATAAATCAAAGTTGCAATAAAAATAAAGGAGGGTTACAAAACAAAATTATTTCAAAATTTGAAATTAAAAAAAATCAGGAAATGGATACAATATAAAGAAACTGATTCAAAATAATGAAAGGAATAAAATTTATGCAATTAATAATAAGTACAAGAAGGGGTTTAAACAAGAAAATTACCAAAAAAAAATTGATAAAGTACTGGGGAGGGTATAATGAGGGGGGGGGGGGGGGGGGGGGTTACATGAAAATCCTTAAAAATACTCGGTAGAAAAAAAAAACGTGGAATACAAAAGGAGGTGGGGATTTCACAGCAAATTCTGTTCAAATTGCTGAATAATAAATCAAGAAAGGAAATATGGGGAGGGGTTTAAATGGAAATTTTTACAATATAAAGAAAATTAGTGGGGGGGGGGGGGATGTATCCAAATAGAAAAGGTAATTATATGTAATAATCAACTGTTCCCACAACACATTCACAAATACCTTAAAAAGCGAATCATTTTTTTTTTCCAATTCAAAATGGGGTGGGGAACATCACAACCAATGGGAGGGGTACGAAACAAAAACAAAGTTCCACGTCGGGGTCACCACTGTCAGACGTACGATATCCATGCATGCACGCACATACACACACGAACCTGACGTCTTTCCTCCGCACACAACTGCATCCACTCCATACACATAAGGCGCAAACAAAGGTCAATTTTGGTTCATCCCTCCTTAATCTTTTAAAATCCCATGGGGTTTTTTTTACTCTGGCATCAATCAAAGCGTATATATTTTCATTATTTGTCTTTCAGCTGGTGCAGCCAAACAAGCACTCTTCTTCTGCACACGTTACTGATTTTGCAGGTTTACTTACTGCAAGTGTCCACACACACTCTCTGTGGTGTCCGGAACTGGCTTCCTCTGTGCGGGGATCCCATACACATCACAACTACTGGTCGGCGACAAACTCTTGCCAACCTGGATCTTCCCGCGGGATCGGAGCTTGGCCCGGGAACGCGCGCAGCCCCCAGCCATCCACCTTAGTGCCCGATCTCCAGTCTCCTCTACCGCACGGGGAGTCGGCCCAGGGCTTGAGTACCGGTCATTCAACTACACATTCACATACTTCTGTATGTGTTAGGCCTCTGCCTTTATCATTGGGCACAGTCAGCCTCTTCTTCATCTAAATCGTCTGTTCCATTCTCAGAGTGCGCACCGATACAGGCCAACGCCTGTTTATATTCAAATCGCGTGAACAGTGTTAAAAATTTCACTCAAACTCTGGGCCACGTTTCAGCCAGTACGCTCCCTTGTGTCACACGACTAACCTATAGTGTAACGCACGAATCAATAATCTTTTTCTTAATCTGTACTGTTTCATGTAATCGCGTAGCATATGAAATATCGCTCCGCATTACATGACACAAAGCATAGGCAACTTCTACAACAGGAAGAAAAAAATGCTTGAAGTGTTGAAGGCAAAGCTTGTTCAAAGAGGAAAGAAAATAAATGACACAGTAAGGAAATGATTCAATGAAGATGAAAAAGCAGTTTTGTGCATGGTGCTGTGGATGATATACTATGCATTTTTTAAGCAAAGCCGAAAGTGATTGATCTTTGTATGTCAATTATTCCCGTCATCCCAAAATCACTTTCAACCTATCTCATTACTTCTTGTATCTAAGAAACTAAACTGTGCTCTCTCTCGCTCTCTCTCGCTCTCTCTCTCTATGTCTGTCTGTCTGTCTGTCTGTCTGTCTCCTTCTCTCTCTCTGCACACACACACACACACACACACACACACACACGTACGCGCGCGCGCGCGCACGCACACACACACACACACACACACACACACACACACACACACACACACACACGGGTAGGAACGCGGGTCATCTGCTAATGTGGGGTCTTCATTTGGGAATGAAGACCAATTTTGAGGCACAAAGTCTTCCACAGACGCTGCATGGAATGGAGTCTAGCAAGGATAAGCCTCGTTTTCTCCAATTCCTCTTTTCCTGGATGGCAGCTGCTCTGTTGCGCTTAATGTCTTTGCGCCCTGGGTACACTGTTGTTTTCACTGTCTTCTGTGAAGAGCGACATCTTCCCAGGAAGCAGTGTCGATGTTGCAGCTTATGAGGTTGGCCTTCAAGGTGTCTTTGTATCTCTTGAGAAGACTTGCTTGGTCAGGTTATCCTTCCTTCAGCTGTCCATAGAGCAGCATCTTTGGAACTCTGCTGTCGTCCATACGGACAAAGTGTCCTGTCTATCGGAGTTGACTTTTGATGAGTATACACTCAATGCTGGGAAAGCCACACTTCTTCAGGACCTGCAGGATGGACATTCTATCTTGTCATTTGATGCTGCAGATCTTGCGCAACTATCGTTGATGGAACTGTTCGAGTTGTTGGATGTGTCGGCGGCACGTGGTCCAAGTTCCACAGCAGTAGAGCAGAGCACTCAGAACCAATGCTTTGTACATGGTAACCTTTGTGCGCAGTCTGATGCCATGGTCTTTCCATAGAATCTTTGAGAGTTTGCCAAAGGCTGAGCTGGCCTTTCTAATGCGCAACATTACTTCTGCATCCAAATATCCATTGCTGCTTACAGTGCTGCCCAAACAGCAGAACGTGTCAACAGTTTCGATCTCTGTGTTGTTGATGACCACAGGTTGTGGTGGAGCACGGCAAGCTCTGAACGGGAAGGCTGGAACATGGGCTCGGTCCTACCAAGACTGATTGTGAGTCCAAAGCGTTGACAGACCCTTTCAAAGCGATCTGTGATGGACAGGATGTCTTCATAGGGGTGCGCGGCCAGTGCGCATCCATCTGCAAAGAGGAACTCTCTCAGAAAGGCATCAAATAATTTAGTCTTGGCCTAAAGTCGGCGTAGGTTAAAGAGTTTGACATCCAAACGTAATTAGATGTATACCCCCTGTCCCGGAATGCATCTATCAGCATTGCTGCAAACAGAATCGAAAAGAGAATGGGAGCTAAAACGCATCCCTGCTTCACTCCGTTTTTCACTGGAAAGGGGTCAGATGTATCTCCGTTTTCTTGCACCCTATCCTGCGTGCCATTACAGAATGAAAAACTATCAGTGAGACTAGCTTTTCTGGACAACCAAACTTGTGAAGGACGCTCCACAAGCCAGTCCGATTAATAGTGTCGAAGACCTTATTGAGATCAACAAACACCATGTGGAGCTCCTGATTCTGCTCGCAATACTTCTCCTGTAGCTGGCGAACAGCAAATACTATGTCAGTCAATTGCAAAGAGAAACTCTCTCAGGCGTAGAAATTTTAGTCTTGCAAAGTCGGCGTAAAAAGTACATCCAAACGTAATTAGATGTATACCCCCTTGTCACAGTCCCGGAATGCATCTATCAGCATTGCAGCAAACAGAATCGAAAAGAGAATGGGAGCTAAAACGCATCCCTGCTTCACTCCGTTTTTTCACTGGAAATGGGTCAGATGTATCTCCGTTTTCTTGCACCCTATCCCTGCGTGCCATTACAGAATGAAACTATCAGTGAGACTAGCTTTTCTGGACAACCAAACTTGTGAAGGGACGCTCCACAAGCCAGTCCGATTAATAGTGTCGAAGACCTTATTGAGATCAAACAAACACCATGTGGAGCTCCTGATTCTGCTCGCAATACTTCTCCTGTAGCTGGCGAACAGCAAATACTATGTCAGTTGTTCAATTGCTGCGCGAAACACGCACTGTGATTCAGGGACGATAGAGTCTGCTGTGTGGGCGATGAGTCTGTTAAAGATGACCCTGGCAAGAATCTGTCCTGAGACTCGCAAGACGCAAATCCCATGATGATTGTCACAGGACGCTTTATCCCCCTTCTTCTGGTAGATGTGTACAAAAGAGGCGTCTTTGAAGTCTTGGGGCACTTGTCCCTTTTTTTTCCATATGTAGCTTTTCCAGGAGTACCTCGCCTCTATTCATGTAAATGTCTACTGGAATTCCAATATGCCCCAAGTGCTTTACCGAAAGTGGTCTGCTTCAGAGCATTTGCAGTCTAGTACTAGAGGGAGGGACTGCCAGAGATTCTTTTACTGGCAGTTGAGGGAGAGCTGCGATTGATTCTTCAGATATTGACGAGACTATTCAAGAGAGCATTCAAGTGCTCAGCCCAGCGAGCAAGAAGGTCAGTCTTATCTGTCAGCAGTCTGGTCTGGTCAGATGTACGAATGGGTATTGACCCAGTAGTCTTTAGTCCATAGATGGTGCGAAGGCCCTCGTGAAATGTCTTCATGTCGTTGATGTCAGCCGCAGCTTGCAGACTATCTGCCTTCTTTTCCCACAAATTGCTCTTAATCTACTGAAGCTTCTGTTGGGTGGGCTGCCTGGCTTGCTGGTACTTCTGTTGTTTCTTCTCTCCCAGGTCTTGTAGCTGAGATGATCTCTGTGGGTCTTGTGGAGCAAGTCTATGAGCGTGTTGATCTCTGAGTCGTTTTTCTGTTTTACTCCCCCCCCCCCCCTCTTGTGGAGCAAGTCTATGAGCGTGTTGATCTCTGAGTCGTTTTTTTCTGTTTTAACCCCCCCCCCCCCCCCCCCCCCCCCCCCCCCCCCTCCGTCCCGGCTGGTGTGATCTCCAGGCAAGTGGTCTTGTCCTGCATCTGGCTGTGGCTGTGTGACAGGAGCGCCAGGTCGTCAGCGAAGCCTAGGTCGTCGAGCTGCGTCCAGAGTGCCCACTGTATACCGTTGTTCCTGCCTGTTGTAGTGGTCTTCATGATCCAGTCGATGATCAGGAGGAAGAGAGGAACGGCGACAGCAGACACCCCTGCCGTACTCCGGTCTTCATTTCGAAACTTTTGGACAGCTGGCTGGGGTGGGCAATCCTGCAGTTCATGTCCCGGTAGGTGCACCGGATGAGGGAGATGATCTTCTCGGGGACTTCGTAGTGCCTCAGCAGCTTCCATAGCGTCTCTCTGTCCACACTGTCGAAGGCCTTCTCATAATCTATTAAGTTGATGTAGAGGGGGGAGTTCCACTACAGCGACTGCTCCACGATGATGCGCAGGCTGGCGATCTGGTCGGCACATGATTTGTTCCGCTGGAAGCCTGCCTGCTGGTCTCGGAGCTGGGGTCGACAGTCTCCTTCTTCTCCTCTCCAGTAGAAACCTGTTGAGAACCTTGCCTGGCGTTGACAGGAGCATGATCCCTCGGTAGTTGCTGCAGTCCCTGAGTTCTCCTTTTTTCGGCAGCTTGATGATGATTTCTTCTTCTTCCACTGGGCCGGTACCTCCTCCCTCTCCCAGATCTTGCTGAAGAGGCTGTATAGCATGGTGACAGCTATCTATGTGTCTGGTTTGATGGCTTCTGCTGGTATCTTGTTCGGCCCTGCATCCTTCTCATTTTTCATGATGGCGTTCTTGATCTCTGCCTTTGAGGGTTGTGTCGTGGATGATTGGCAGTTCTGACTCTGTGGGTGGGATGTCTGGTGGTGCGTCAGGGGCGGGGCGGTTCAGCAGCTCCCTGAAGTGTTCTGCTCATCGTTTCAGCTGTTCCTCGGTTGTTGTCAGTGGGTTTCCGTTCTTGTCCTTCACTGGCTTGTCTGTCTGCTGGAACAAGCCTGTCAGCTTCTTGGTCATCAGCTACAGGTTCCCCTGTCTGGCTGCTGTATCTGCTTGACTGGCCAGGTCGTCAAAGTAGTCCCTCTTGTCCCTCTGATGATGCTCCTCTTCACTTCTCTCTGTTCGCTGCTGTGTGCTCCCCCTGTGCCTTTGCCTTAGCTCCTCTTGTTCGGTTCGTGTTCAGCGTAGTTTTCTTCTCTCTCCTTGTTCCCAGCTTGTGGATGGTGTCGGCAGAGATCCTTTCTTTGTGCTGGGTCTTCTTCTTGCCAAGGATCTCTTCACTTGTGTCGTGCCAGAGCTTCTTGCAGTGTTCCCACTGTGTCTCGATGTCCATCTCACCATCTTCTATCAGATCTTGTAGCGGCTGGAACCTGTTGGAAAGGCTGATCTGGAATGCTGTTTGTGCGTCCCTGTTTCTGAGCAGACCAACATTGTACCTTGCCCATGTGTCATCGGTGTTGGTGAATCTCTTGAGCGAAGTCTCACTGTTGTTAAACGAAAGTGGTGGTCTGATGACACGTCAGCACCTCTCATCACTTGTACATCCCGCCATGATCTCCTGAACTTGCTGCTAATGCAGATGTGGTCAATCTGGTTCTCCGTGACGTGGTTCGGGGATCTCCATATGGCCTTGTGGATGCACTTGTGTGTGGGAAGAACCTTCCTCCTTTCACCAGCTGGTTCAGGGCGCACAGGTCTCGTTCATCTCTGTCCAGCCCGTGTGTCCCCCATGATGTCCTCGTAGCCTGTGTTATCCATTCCAATCTTGGAGTTGAAATCTCCCATCAGTATGGTTATGTCTTTTGCTCCTCTTCTGTCTATCACTGTCTGTAGTTGCTGGTAGACTTCATTTTTCTTCTCTTCTTCCGCATCATCGGTGGGAGCATAGCTCTGGATAATGTTCAGCCTGATGTCATTCTTCTTCGTGGTAAACTTGGCTGTGATGATGCGGGAGTTGACAGGTTCCATCCGATGAGTGCCCCCGGTGTCTCCGGTGGCAACATCAGGGCCCACATCCTCAGTATGTATGTGTGTGTGTGTGTGGGGGGGGGGGGGGGGGGGGGGGGGGGGGGGGGGGGGGGGGGGGAGGGGGAGGGATGGGGGGAGAGGGAGGGGCTACATACTCTGTGTGTCCTGAGTACAGCAGCTGTTCTCCAGACGAAAGTTTCAGCTGTCCTGCCTGTAGCCGCCTTGTCTCACTCAGTCCTAGCACTCTGATCTTGTAGCTTTTCCATCTCTCTCGCTACGTGGATGGTTTGTCCTGTTTCGTACATCGTTCTGATATTCCATGTGGCAGTTTGGTTTATAGCATGCTGCTACCCTGCCTTTCAATTTAAAAAAAAAGTCTTTTTTCACATTCAACCCATTTGTACATCCACACAGTGCAAACTTCCATGCATACTTAAACTGTGTTTTTTATGTGATATGCCCAATGTACATTACCCCTTTCATATGTGTGTTTAGTAACATCCCATAGGCATGTTTTACAGAATCTTGAGACAGGCAGCCTCAATAATTTCAATCACTATCGTATGCCCTTGATATATAACACCAAAAGTATAATGGGTGTACTAATTTGTTCAAAGTGGGACATTAAAAGCGTTTAATTGGGATTGTATATACTTTTTTTTCCAAATCTTTGTTATCATGAGACCCTACATTTTCAGCACGTGCACACACACACACGCACACACACACACACACACACACACACACACACACACACACACACACACACACACACACACACGAGCGCGCGCGCACAAACATTCAATCACACACACACACACACACACACACACACACACACACACACACACACACCACACACACACACACACACACACACTTACACACGCGCACACACGCACGCACCACACACACACACACACACACACACACACACACACACACACACACACACACACCACACACACACACACACAAACACACACACACACACACACACACACACACACACACACACACATACACACACACCACAGCACTCACACACACACACACACACACACACACACACACACACACACACACACACACACACACACACACACCACACACTTTCTCTCCAGCATGATAGTTACATAACGAGACTGATTTACCAGGAGAGTTGGGAATTGTGTACTATATTAACACTATAAATTTCGTTATCTTATTCTTTGGGCTAAGCTGCAATACAACTGAAATAGAAAGACTGTCAGAATTTAACTCTTGTACTTCAATACATATCTTAAGTGAAATGCAAGCTGTCTGTTTTCATGAAACTCACAGCTCCATGTATCCGTGTATCAATTTAAGGTATATTAACAAATGCATCCGAGATTTCCCATAGCACGATTAACATCCGAGGAAGCTGGATATCAGCCAATCAAATCAGTTTCCTCAATTCTCAATTCTCTCTCTCTCTCTCTCTCTCTCTCTCTCTCTCTCTCTCTCTCTCTCTCTCTCTCTCTACCCCTCATATCCTCGTTTTCTCAAAGTGCTTGTTTGGCTCTCGAGGTTAAGGTGCACGTTGAGTTGCTAGACCCCCTGTTCACTGTGTGGTGTTGCAAAAGATAAACCGGACATTGTGTGCAATTTATGACATAACTGCCCTGTCACTGTATATCCAGTTCAGTATGTCTGATGCCAGTTGTCATAGCATTCATGTAAAACACCATGACCCCCAATTCCCCTATGCAGTGGGTCAAATGCCTAAGCGGTAAATCATTGTCATTGTCCCCCCCCCCCTCTCTCTCTCTCTCTCTCTCTCTCTCTCTCTCTCTCTCTCTCTCTCTCTCTCTCTCTCTCTCTCAGCATTTGTCATATCTATTCCTACAGCAGGGTAACGAGAGGTTGTCTATGGCAAATCGCAGATCTTGTACAATGTAGGGAAACCAGATTCAGATTCCAGAGGTTTCTTCTTGGATATAGTTCTGGTATAAATGAAGAAATGGATCCAGATTTCAGAGACTGTCTTTCACACGCGCACGTCTGGGGTGTCCAACATTAATCCAGCTTTCACAGACTATTGTAACAAAATAAAGGACACTTTATCAAAACAGGTCAGCTTTTAGAGATTCTTATGTAACGCTTTGTAGGCCTGTTACTCAGTGAACATAGGTTCATTTTTCAGTTGTCCTGAAAATAGATTCATTTTTCAGCTGTCCTGAAAATATTCCCTTGGAGTGCAAAGGTCTTTTCATTATGGTGCAGTACCACAAGGGGAGGAAGCTGTTGTCCAAGCTGATACCATTATCCCTCTGTTTGCGCTCAGAAAGTGATTCCATCGATTTGCATGCATTGTGGATGGCGAACTTTCAGCCCACCCGTCTCTTTTCTTCTTCTCCTCCTCTCCATCCCATTTTCTTTTCCATAGCAGTGAAAATTTTCTCTTTTTTTTTCCCTTTGCATCTTTCTAAAGAAAAGACCTAACATAGCAAGCACAAGAGCAAATTGAGAGAACATCACAGTACACCAACACTCCCTTTTAACTTTGTCCAAATTTTACAGGAGGAGATACCAAACATTTCCTAAAGGAGCACCAGAATTTTAAACATTACGAACTTAACATTGAGCAAATCATAACACAAGTATTATTTTTCTCTCTTGCAAGTGTTATCCGTGTCCCTTCCCCTACCACCTCTCTGACTGCCTTACTCCAAACTCCCACATTCGCACTAAAACTCTACAGTATTTTTTTTGTTCAAGTTACAAATGCGTTCGTAGTAACATCCATATCGCTGCCCTTAATTCCGGTGGGGGACGGAAGGCGCATCGGGCTAAGGTCTGTTCCCTGACAGATGATCTGGAGAGTCAGGAACAGCATTTCAGCTCGAACTCATTTCGTTTTTTCTTCTTTCCCCATGGCTGAGCTCTGTTATGAAGAGTTGTGGGAATGACCACAGCCTGGGAAGACTGTGGCATGTCATTGAAGGTTGTGGCACAGGCCATCAGGATGGCTTACAGCTTGGCGGTAATGATGTTGTCCCCCTTGTTCAATTGGTTTTGTTTAGTAATCTTGAGATCCAAGATTACCAGCGCAACTCCTACCTCCTCTGTTTTCAACTCTGAGCTGTCTGTATAGATGTGAAGATGATGGGCATAGACTTCGTCGATCTTCTCCCTAGCCAGTGTTAACAAGTAGAGCGGATTGTCTTTCTTGGGTGTTATCTCTCCGTATTGGTAGACGATTCGTGGTTTTACCAGTTCCCGTGCATGTAGGGGGTGGACTGGATTTGGCTCCACGTGACCTGGTCTTGTGTTGGCCTTTGCCCAGATTTCTTTGGTCTGGTCGTGGACGGCGTCGTCCATCTCTGGAAGTCTGCCTCTCTTTCCTCGATGGCGTGTCTGTAGGCAGCATCCCGTACTTCGAGTTTCCAGGGATATCCTGAGTTCCACTGTTCTCATGGCCTTGGTGGTGAGTTGTCTGATATGCTTCACTGAGATGAAGTTGTGTATGATGGTCACGCCCAGGAATTATGCCTCCTTACAAATGTTTTTTTTTTTCCCCTAATTAGTGCTTCATATTTCGTTGTCATCACAATTGTTGTCTCGATATACATCTTCGTCGTCGTCGTCGTCGTAGTTCTTGTCGTCATCATCATCATCATCATCATCATCATCATCATCATCATCGTCATCGTCACCATCATCATCACCACTACTGTCGTTGTCACTGTCATACTGTGGTTATATCATAAAACAGCGCTAAAAATGCATAGAGAACACATCGCTTTGTAAATGTCCTGCAAAGGTGCAAATTGCATTAATCTACTTTGATATAAATTAGATCTATAACTCATTCATTGACTCTATTTTTCCCCATGATTTTATGTACAAAAAATGTTACATCTCTCACACAGGTAAAATCCTGTCACCAATAATCGAAAGATAAGGCTAGTCTTTTGCTGTCATGAGTGAGTCAAAAATCATAGCATGCATACTACATGAAAATGGACAGGATGGGTGAAAAACTAAGCGGGTGATATTTGACTAAAATCTAAAATCTAAAATAGTATAAATAGCTAAATCCTTTGTTCTTGCCTTTTGTATCAATTCTAAACATGGTTAATGACACCTTATCAAAAGCGTTTTTCTTACATTTACCAAAAGAACCCGTTCGATTAAAATGTACTACCCCTAAATATTTGAAGCTGGTGACAACACAAACTTTTTAATTTCCATAATGAATTGTGCCCTGTTTATTCGGCCTTGTACTGTTAAAGATCATCATTTTAGTTTTAGCAACATTATCTGCTAGCGTCCACTAATTACAATATAATAGCAAGAAAACTAGTGCTTTTTGCAATCCCACTTTTGTCTCTGAAAATATAATTGTGTCATCTGCATATAACAAGACAAAAAGTTTCACATAATTCGTTATATCAATATCCAAAGAAAGCCTAACTTCTAATGGTGAACATCCAGTACCTTTCAGATAGCCATCAAGATCATTCAAATGCAAAGCAGTGATTTTCAATGAAATCTGAATCTGTTGAAGAAAGGATGACAATCGATTATTTAAGACTGTTGTAAATAATTTACCAACACAACTCAGCAAAGTTATTACTCTATAATTGTCGCAGTCATGTTTACTACCTTTCCTTTGTACAGTGGTTTTATCAGGCCAACAGTCCAGTCATATGGAACTTTCCCAGAATTGAGAACTCTGTTGAACAATTTACAGAAAATTGGGACAAGTAATGGTGCACTATATTTAATATATTAATTACATATATCATCTATTCCTGCAGCTTTCCCTTTTTGATATTACGCAGTACGCTAAAACTTTCGTTTTCAACAATATCAGCATTCGAAAATTCTAAATCATATTCACAATCATAGACAACTCCAATATCACTCCCATTATAGTCTTTTTCATCAAGATTCAGTGCTTTGAAGTGTTCATAAAACTGTTTTATATATCAACTGGACAACTCGCACTGTCATTCAGGCGTTGCCAATATTCTTTAGGGTCACCGGTTTTCAATTGTTTTCAGTTCATTGTACCATTTCTTTTATTTTTCCTATATGCTGCTTTTCTTGCTTGTTTATACTCTTTGTTAGCTATTTCTAATTTGCAGACAAACCATTATCGTTACATTTAGTAATTTTAAGTTTTCGTTTTACACTGAAATACTTTTTTCATTACCGTGATTATCAAACCATTTCTAATTAGAACGTGCTTT
>JADBJO010002778.1:97500-112500 GCA_016801955.1 Conus betulinus | reverse complement strand
ACCTGCAGAAGACTAACAACTACCTCTGTAGAAAGCCGGAAGACAAATACTGACTTAGGAGGCCACTCCAGCACAAGAGTCTGATCTACTGTCAACTCAGACTGGACAATGAGAGCAGTGAGGACTTTCAGGGCCTAATTCACGACCTCCTTACCTACAAGCTGGACCGAACTGACAAAGTGGAGTTTGATACAGTCGCTGCAAAGCTCCCAACCAGACTCTTCGGTAATGGAACGTAATGTATTATATAAACAGAGTAACATCAGACAAAGACAGTCCTCGCATTTGGAAAAAAAAAGGAAGATAGGACAGGCAAAGAGCAACTATCGTGGTCAGCCACTTTGATTTTCATGTTGGTAGACATCAAACAAGAGGTTGGCCAACGCTCTTTTTGTCCGTGTGATATAGAACTGAGCGTTGTCCCGCCTGGGTAGACCACAGAACCCCGAAGTGTTGTAACTGGAGCAACCTTCTGCGTAGTCAATTCTCCTGTCACAGTCCTCACGTCCTCCTCTTCATTTTCGCCTTTCCCTTCGAAAAGCGATAAGGGCAAATGCAGCACCCTTAAAGTTGTTGACCGTTTGATTGGCAAGCATTAACATTCGATGAAATATTCAATATAACATTAATATAAAGGGCTCGAAATACACTTTGGTTGTTTTCTCATTAATATTACATGCTCTTAGGGCCAGCATGTGAATGAAGCGAACCACGAGCACATGTTGAACACGAAAGGTTTGTCCACAGTGCATCGCTTAGGATAAGATGTGTGATGGCACATTACATTGCTTCGACAGAAGTGACGAAGAAAATATGTGACTATCTTAAACACCAGCGATCATTCGACAAAGTCATCTTTACTATTGGCGACAAATCGTGGAATTTGTTTCATTAAATTAGACTATGTTGGTGGACCATCATCACATCAAATCAGGGACGCACTTTTGATGGTCCTAACCCGCAGTTAATCTTGCCTGTATACTTTCTCTGCAATGGAGTGTTCGACTGTCCTGGGCACGAAGATGAGGATGAATGTAGTACTTATTTTTGTACTGGTTATTACCGTTGGTCGAGGTTCCAGAGTCTGTCTGCATGTTAATGACATGTGTGATGGCACATCCCAATGTCCGCAGTTTGACGATGAAGTGTTCTACCATCTTCATTGCCCACGTATCAACTGCACGTCTACGGGCACGCTTTGACTTGTACAGCCCCCTTTGATGCACAGCTGTTTCCCCAGCTTCGTTACCTCAATGCTGCAGGCAGTGGAATGACGCCTGACATGTTGATCAACGACACACTTCTGATCCACCTCAGTTTGGCCAGTTGTGGTCTGACAACTTTGGGGCACCTCAGCCTGCCCAAACGTACGGAGCCTGGACGCCAGCAGCAACCAAATGAAAATCATCAGATTGTCAGATTTGTCAAACTTACGTCTGTCTGCATTATTTTGTGCTGACAATCCCCTGTCACCATCACTTCTTTCCCACAACCCTAATGTGTCCATATCCTTTCCAGTTCTCAATATCTTAGACCTATCACTGGTTCTTATCAATGAATTTGAACCATATAGCTTGTCTCCATTTCCATATTTGCATCATTTGAATCTCTCTTATTCCGGCATTGACTACGTGTCTCATGACTTTCGCTTTCATCGAATGTTGAAAACAGTCGATTTTAGAGGTTGTCCAATATTGCATTTTCCAAAATCGTTTTTAAAAGCTTCAGAAGTCTTACAGCAAGTATGGAGCGACACAAACAGAGTGTGTTGTGAATTAGTTCTACCTGTGGCATTTAACAGTAAAAACTGCTTTGCTCCTCGTGACAAGCTGTCGAGTGTCATTCACTGATTGGCCATAGTGCTTATGTTCATGCCGTATCTATTTATGCTGCACTAACCACATTAGGCAACATCGTCAGTTTTGTGTTTCCGTACGGTTCTGAAAAAGTCACCTAAACTAGCTGGTTACAGCGTGGTCGTGACGCACCTGTCCGTGTCAGACTTCATTTCTGGGCTTCACCTGGTGATCATCCTGACAGCAAACAAGTTGTATCGTGGTCATTACGTGTGGGAGGACACAACCTGGAGACACAGCGTAGGTTGTCAGCTGGCTGGTGTGTTCTCCACTCTGTCTCGTCAGGTGTCCACGTTCTTCATGGTCCTTCTGACGCTAGACAGGGCCTTGGTTCTCCACTGTCCACAAATAAACAAGACACTGTCCTCACCAGTGATGCATCTGATGTGTGCTGTGGCCTGGACTCTGGGCCTGCTGCTGGCAGTGGTGCCATGGATTTCTCCTACATCCGTGTCAGCCAGTTACTCTGGGCTAGGGATCTGCACACTGCTGCCAGACAGGGATGATGCCTTCTCTTCCTTCTACATCACTGGAATAGATGGTGTCATGCACTTGACCCTCTTCTTTCTGGTGGGAGCTGGACAGTGTTTCGTGTACATACAAGTCAAAGCCATCCCATACCCTTTTGTGGAGTGCAGTTCAGTTTCTACAGAGAACTGGATATCTCCAGACGGTTCCTGCTGATGTGTGTCACCAACATGTCATGCCGAGTGGTCATAAGTCTGGTCCATCTGATGACCGCATGGGGGTCTGCACGTGTCTGATGACCTCGCTGTGGGCATGATCTTGTTCCTGATGCCCCTGACATCTCTGCTGAACCCCTGTCTGTATGCCAGAGCCATTGCTGTTGAACGGCAAAGAGCTGTCTGCCGCCGGCGGCTGTTACAGCGGCTGACACGATTGAACAACAAAAAGATCGAGATTTCCTAAAAACCTTTTATGTACATCAGTTTTGGCTTTATTTAAGTAACATTGATTTTGTAAATAATATAAAATGTTATTGAGTATATGAACTGGTTATTTCAACTCATGAAATTACACTGAAGAATAAAGACTCTTTTTTTAAGTAGGGAAAAGTAGGTTGAAGTCGGATCTGAGTCAATTTCAAACAAAAGCAAAAACGGAGAGAATTTTTTTTTTTCTTTATTAATGACAAGTGTTACTATGGAAACACCCCATCACTTTTCATTCCAACGTTGAACACAGTCATCCAAAGGATTTGCAACCAACTTACAAATAATGTTACGTCTCCTGTTATGGATAAGTAAGGATATGCCAATATGTGAATGAATGAATATATGAGAATACAGGAAATAAAATGGAACGCGCACACGCACACACGCATGCACGCAAACAAACGCAGACACGCACGTTCGCACACAAACACACACGCACGCACGCGCGCGCGCGCGCGCGCACACACACACACACACACACACACGCACGCACGCACGCGCGCGCGCGCGCGCGCGCACCATTAACCTATGGCTATGTGACAATCTTTCTTACAGAAGTGATCAGTATGTAACCTGTCAGTAGGAAATAGCACTTGGAACTCTCGGGTGACATTTTACACTGGGGTGACACTTTATACCATTTATAGGCTAGGGGGGTTGACATTTAATACCGGGGGTGACATTTTATATGGGGGGTGACGTTTGTGTACGGGGTGACATTCTATACTGGCAGTGACATTTTGTACCGCAATAGCAGTATAACTTGTTGCATAGCGAAATTCTGAACCACAACAGACCTACTGTCAGACAGATTCTAGGTCCAACCCATATTTTGACAAGGGTATGCATTGCTATCACTCCTCATCCCGTTTGTCGGCTGGATAATGAAGACCAAGTGAACAGACAGGAACAATGAGAAAAGCTTGACAACCTGTAGACCTTGTGAACAGACAGGGGGAGCGATGAGAAAAGCTGGACAATCTGGTGACTGCTGGAAGATGTCGACTTTGCAGAGGAATTGCCATTCCCTTCACACAGCTGCCGACAGGTATGTAAGGAGCACACCGCCTCGACAACACAAGTACAAACAAACATCAACAATACAAAATGAAACAAGCAAACTCTCGCTATCGACTCAATGCCGTTCTATACATTCCTTTAAAAAAAAAAAAAACACACACACACATACGTCATCGAATGGAGAATTCCTTAGAGGTGAGGTGTCAGGTTGCCAGGGAGATGGAGAGAATTTGCGAATGACTGGACACCATTATCTTTATTGGAAATGAAATGAGGCAGGGAACAGCAACAATAAACAGTAAACAAGTGGGGTAGTCTTTGCTCCCATAAGGAAACCTAACAGAGTAACTTTTATTCAAGACTGGCACAGCCTTTTAAACTTTGATAAAGTCAGACAAATACAAAGACGAACAATCTAATAGTGGGGGAAAAACAAGCACAGGCCAACAACTAAATTGTCTTCATAGTAATGACTTGGCAGAACTTTGAACTTAAGGGGGGGGGGGGGGGGGGGGGGGGGGGGAGGGGGGGGCGGCAGGAGGTTGAAGATGTAAAACATTGGGGACATGAAATTAAGAAAATATGAAAACTCTTCACTGGCTGCATAAGGGAACCATCGCAATCCCTTTTAAAGGCAGATATATTTGTATTGCCTGCTCCGAGGCCTTTCGTCCGCTGGGTCAGAAACTCATCAGGGAGACACGGCTGGCTGTATCTGCGCTCCTGGCGTCAAATAGAGACACACCACAGTCCATAATACCGTGGTGTTCTCACCACCAAGGGTGCAAAAAAGAATCCAATAGCACCCCCGAAGCAGCCAGCGAAGAGTAGTAAAGGAAACCAAACGAAAGTGTGGGGAGGAAAAAAGTTGCTGAAAAACTACAGATATTATGCAAATAGTATAAAATGTAGGGGGCAATCTTTGAGCCTATGCTTGAGGATCCACCCAAGGATGCAGGGAGATCAAAAGACAAACACAAAGACAGACAGAAACAAATACAAATAACCTCGATTTAATCAAAACGAAATTGGAAATGAAATGAGGCAGGGAACAGCAAACAATAAACAGTAAACAAGTGGGGTAGTCTTTGCTCCCATAAGGAAACCTAACAGAGTAACTTTTATTCAAGACTGGCACAGCCTTTTAACTTGAATAAAGTCAGACAAATACAAAGACGAACAATCTATATAGGGGGGAAAAAACAAGCACAGGCCAACAACTAAATTGTCTTCATAGTAATGACTTGGCAGAACTTTGAACTTAAGGGGGGGGGGGGGGGGGGGGGGGGGGGAGGGGGGCGGCAGGAGGTTGAAGATGTAAACACTGGGGACATGAAATTAAGAAAATATGAAAACTCTTCACTGGCTGCATAAGGGAACCATCGCAATCCCTTTTAAAGGCAGATATATTTGTATTGCCTGCTCCGAGGCCTTTCGTCCGCTGGGTCGGAAACTCATCAGGGAGACACGGCTGGCTGTATCTGCACTCCCGGCGTCAGATAGAGACAAACCACAGTCCATAATACCGTGGTGTTCTCACCACCAAGGGTGCAAAAAAGAATCCAATAGCACCCGCGAAGCAGCCAGCGAAGAGTAGTAAAGGAAACCAAACGATGTCTCTATTTGACGCGCCGGGAGCGCAGATACAGCCAGCCGTGTCTCCCTGATGAGTTTCCGACCCAGCGGACGAAAGGCCTCGGAGGAGGCAATACAAATATATCTTCCTTTAAAAGGGATTGCGATTGTTCCCTTATGCAGCCAGTGAAGAGTTTTTCATATTTTCTTAATTTCATGTCCCCAGTGTTTACATCTTCAACCTCCTGCCGCCCCCCCCCCCCCCCCCCCCCCCCCCCCCCCTTAAGTTCAAGGGTGGGATGATAGCAGAGACTGAAGTGTGGTGTAGATTGGTAATCTTAATTGCTGTGTGTGTGTGTGTGTGTGTGTGTGTGTGTGTGTGTGTGTGTGTGTGTGAGAGAGAGAGAGAGAGAGAGAGAGAGAGAGAGAGAGAGAGAGAGAGATGGTTAAGACGCTTTAGACATTTTTATTGACATTGACCTATACAGACTTTGTGTTAATGGGGAACAAGATCATATTTGCAGCGCCACGAAAGATACACAAATCTGGAATGAAACTGGCACACTGATAGCTCAGTAACTGTAAACAATCAAAATATTTCGAAATAAAGTAATACACAAATCAAAAAGGTATTCGTCTTGATAACAAATCACATGTGTAGTTGAAATAAAGGAATGGAAAAAGAACATTTTATACACACAGACGCACAAGCGCGCACGCACACACATCCACAGCACACACACACACACACACACACACACACACACACACACACACACACACACACACACAGCCACAGAGAGAGAGAGAGAGAGAGAGAGAGAGAGAGAGAGAGAGAGAGAGAGAGAGAGAGAGAGAGAGAGAGAGAGAGAGAGAAGAAGAAGAGGAGGAGGAGGATTAAAAAGAAGAAGAATAAACAGAAACCAAAAAGTGATCATCAAAATCAGCATCAGACACTCTTACAAAAGTCAGCGAGATCAAGCATTTTCTTTTTCCTAGAGCTAACAGCTTCCGCGACATACATTTTCGAGTAAAACATAAAATATTAGCATCATCAGTGGATAACAAATCACGTAAATGATAACGTTTTTCAACCATTATCTCGAGTAGCTTAGATTTAAACCTGATGTCTTCATATTCATTACATTTAAATACTAAAAAATAATGTTCTTCATCTTCTCTCACTTCATGTTCACATAGTATGCAAAAACCTTCTTCAGTACTTTCTAAATCAAACCACCTCTTGTTGGCTCTCAGACCTAGAGCTCTACTTCTGAATCTAGCCAGTTGAGTCTCTATGCCATTTGTTGGTACTATATTTAACCATTTTTCTGGCTATAAAATACTTTTAAAGGAATGGAATCAAGAGTACTTTGCGCCCTTTTCCATCTTGGAATGCCAGTTTTGTTTGAAAGCGGATATTAAACGGTTTCTGAATTCTGTCATTAATATCCTTATATCTCCAACCCCTTGACTAAGCCAAACAATACCAAATCCATTTGTGGTTAGAACTCACTTTATATCGCTAACCGAGTTATTGTTTCCCAACTCATATATGTTGGAGCAGCATATCATATGCTTGTTTACATACCCTGGTTGTTGGCATCATGGTAAGTTTTAACAATTATTTGATACATTTTCCGAAGGCTCGAATAAAAAGAGGATATCTTCCACAATCACCATAAGCCATTGTGTTAGATGAATGCAGTGGGATATTCATAAATCGTTTAGTAGCTAAAGTGCGTACTTTCTCCATCTCATGATTCTCTTCAAGACCTCATACTTTTGTAGCGTATGTTAAGATAGGCTCTATCTGCGTGTCAAATAAAACATAGGCTCTGTCTGCGTGTCAAATAACTTCCAGAATAGAGAAAGATCAATTGTGTTGATTTTTTTTTCATACATATTAGAATTTCTATTACACCTTTCTTCCCCTTTCTTCATGTTTCAGACCAGTCAACATCAAAATTAACCGTGTTGTAAATAACATCCCTAAATATCTATATGCATTAGTTACCTTCACTTCCGCGTTATTATACTCACATTTTTTCTCGGCGAGATAAGTGACCACCCACACGAAAGACAATAACATTAGTCTTGTCTAAATTAACAGTCAACTGCAGTTTATCTGCTTCATCTTTCACTACATTCAGCTGATTCTGTAAGCCAATATCAGTACTTGAAAGCAAAATCACATCATCGGCAAATAGTAGCATAGATATTTTGACAGCGCCAGGGATCAGTTGTATACTGTGTCTACCCTTTTGTGACATTTCAATGGCCAATTCGTTTAAAAAAATGCAAACATTCGGGGACTCAAAAAAAGCCTTACTTAACACTGCGCAGGCAACTTAATAATTCATAATAAACACCTTTTTCACGTACACATACAAGAACTGAATTGTATATACCACGAACAGCCATATATAATTTCCCACAGACACCAGTTTTTTTTTCTCAAGACATGCCGTAATACATTTCCGTTAACCGAGTCATTTTTTTTTTTTTTTTTTTTTTTGAATCGACAAAAGCGACGTATAGTTTAGTGTTCTTCTTCAGAAATTTTTTTAAACCAAGGTATATCAAGTGAAAATATGCTCTACTGTGCTGCACCCCGATCTGAATCCTGCTTGTTCTCTACTCTTTTTTGCTTCCCTTTTGCCCATTTTGTTAGCCTTATACTTAAAATATGCGTGTAAACCTTGCTAATTTAACTTGCTAACGCTACACCACAATAGTTGTCTGGGTTATCCGGGTCCCCCTTTTTTTTTGTAAATTGGTACAATTATGGATTTTGACCAATCTGTTGGAAACTTTCCAAAATCAAGCAATCTATTGAACAATGCAACACAAAAATCAATAACCGAGTTATTTGCGTTTTTTAACAGTCCACTGACTATTTTATCTGCCCCTGGACTTTTTCCATGTTTTAGATTTCACAGTTTTGACTTCTTCTGTTGTTATGGGATTGTTAAACAAGGGTTTCCCTAACATATCTTCAGTTTCAATTTCTTCCACGTCTCTAGCACCCTGTATGTGATTAAGTGAATTAAATACACTCAAGAAGTGATCGTACCACTGTTGTGATATTATGCCATTATAAATAACACATTTGCTGTTAGCTGATCTGATGGTAGCCCAGAACAGCTTTGGGTTATTCACTGACTGTTTTAACTTTTGTAATCTTATTTCGTCAAACTTTCTTTTTTCTGTTCTCTTAGCGTACAATATTCTTTTCTTTCTTTAACATAAATGTTTCGCTTGTCTGTTTTTGCCATGGCTGTTTTAGCTCTTCAGACGTTTGGCAACAATCTCTTGACCAATCTTTTCTTTTTATCACATTCATCATCAAACCACTCATTTCTTACTTTTTTCTTTCTTCCTATTGTCCTGATCATACAGGCGAAAGCTTCACACAGGGCATTCACAAAAAAGTCTTACAGCTTTTTCCACATCCTCAACCAAACTATTCGTAGCTATACTGATACACTGTTTAAATACGACAGAATTTAACTGGTCTTTGAGGCATTTTACATTTTCTTCTGACCATACAACACGCTTTTTACCTTGGTTGGTTATAGGCGATTCATCTTTTTTAACATGGCAATATTTCCATGTAACTTGCACGGATAAAATACCATATAAAGAAAAGACTGTCCTTCACTTTCAGGTTACAGAACTGCATTATTTCTCTCGAGACCAGCAAATAATCGACAACGCTGCAGCCCTTGGCGAGCCACAAAAGCGAATTCTATATCTGTTGTGCAAGAGCCATTCATTATCAGGAGATCAAAACAAACAGCAACAAAAAAAAACAAAGATCTAGCAACGGTTTTCGAAAAAAACTATTTGCAACTTCATCCTAAGAAAAACGTTTCATACTGTCAAAATCATTATCATCATTCTGTACACTCTCCATGTCATTACACAGTTGTTTCATTCTTTGGCTGTTCGCTCCCTGTCCTGACATTCATGTCGCCACATATAATGTAGAAAGCACTACCATATGGAAAACTGCAGTATACTATCTTCAAGAATAAGTATTCCCTCTTTTAATTGTGTCTGTCTATAGACTGGGCCTCGTTCTGGGATTATATAACAACCAACAAAAGTTTAATTTTTATTCAAACCAAACACACATTTATCAATTTTAACAGCAACCGCATTGTCACAATTGAGTTCAATATTTGTTATAAATTTCGCAAACAGTTTCTTTATAAGTACCAAAACACCACCAGAGAGTCTGCCATGCCGTGACGTGACATTTTTTTTTTTTTTTTTTTTTTTTTTTTTTTTTTTTTTTTTAGCAGAAGCACTAAATGCAACGTGTTTTTGAAATGAAAACTTAAGTCAAAAGAATGATCAATGAACGTCTCTGTCAAACATATAGTATCAAACCTGTCACAAAATCAATGAAACAAACGTCAGCAAGTTTGGCTTTCCAGTTTTCCATACTATAATTCAGGAATCAGTTCAGATGTTTGATGATCAGGCCTGTCCTGTCTATTTTTGTTTTGTGCTAGGACGTGAAGTGCGTCCAGCCCGCACCGCGAGTAGCTTGTTCACATGAGTTGTCTGCCCCCTAATGTAACTGTCTGTTACTCTCTGGTGTCTGCTTTTAGGTGTTAATGCTGAGTTGATATCTGAACACTGCCCCAGCAACTGCCTGCCCGCACGTGTAATATTTACGTTTTGGGGTTCAGTAACACGGGCTGCCATCGTGTCACTCTGAGAAGTTGCACGTGAATCACGCCGTGGAGCAGGGGGGGGACACTTTGGCATCATCGTTTGTGGGTTTTTCGTGTGGCTGGAATTCCCCAAAGTGACGTCACCAGCAGCATGACACGGGGAAACTCTGGGTGGGGATAGGGAAGGAGGAATTTTCTGGGTTCTTTTCATGATGTGTGGCGATCGTATTGTGAACAGCCGCTGGGAAATCCTTGACTTCCTCGTGATTTCGGAGGTCTAGTCTCCGCGGTTTGGTAGTTAACGTGCCCTTTACAAAACTGCCACCTTCCCCTCCCTCCGAGCCATATCAACCATGTCTGCCTGTCTTCGAGTTAAATCATTGACCACCCTTATTCTGCTCTTCTCTAATCGGCCTCTAAACTCCCTGTCCCTTAATAGCATCATTTTGTCTTGCCATTAAAAAAAAAACCATCATGGTCTTTGGTTCTTCTGCTTTTGATGGTCCCACTCAGTGTGCCCGTACTATGTCCTCGTCTGTCCACTTTCTAACCCCATCCACTCCATTCAACATCGCATGTACCGCCCTGGCACACGCATCGAAATCTTCACTTTCACCAACACTTACTGGAGCAACACCAGACATTCGGAGCTTGTCACGGCGTGAAAAACTCCTCCGGTCTGTCGATCTGCTCATTCATTCTGCTCACTTCTTCCTTCAGTCTCCCATCTCTGCAGACACTCATGCACACTCATCTCTTTCCCTTTGTAGATTCTGTGTACAAGTCGTTGAAGTCTGCGACAATTATTATCTTCTATCTTACCACACAACCTAATATTCTCATTTTCTAGGCTGTTGCATCATTGGTTTGTTTCTTTACATTTTCCCGACACCTTCCCAAATCATGTTTTATCTGAATTAACTGTTCTCTGATAATGTTGTTCTGTCGTGGTTGTTCCTCGCCGTGTAGTCGTAGCTGTTTGTTCCGTTCGTCAAACTGGGACTGGAACTGCTGGCTTTGAAGTCGATGGCTGCGAGAATTCCCAGCACTCCCTCAGAAGCCCCGCTCTCTCCTACATTCTCTCTCTCTCCTACATCTGTGATGCTGATTCATCCCTGTCCTCCGCATTGTCTTTGTTTTGATTACCGGGAGGCACGGGGGTTCATCTGGACATCATTGCCCAGCAGAATTCTCCACACCGAAAACACAGCGTTCACAGCGCACAGCGAGACGACCACAGGCACATGCAGAGCAGCTCTTGACTGGTCCTGACAGTTGAAATCTATGCATATGCTTTCCCACCCCTTGATTCTTCCTGTCAACGCTCGATGTTCGTGTTGTGGAGAACTGCCCCATAAACTGTTCATCACATCTACATTTGCATAAATAAGCGCGAAAGAAACTCCAATAGTGACAGAGCGAAAACACGTGTTGTAATTATGTCACCTACAGTAATATCGATTTCACTGTCACTCGCCTGTGCTTTTCCATGTCTGAACATCGATGCGCTTCTTGTCAAATGAAAATGACCCAGTTCAGACCCTCCGCACGTCCACGTCAATCATTTTGTTGTATGTTCACTGGCCACCCACAGAGTAACTTCATAACAACAATATAAGCAGGTACAGTTATTGTGCGCCACCAGGAAGAGGATGAAAAGCAGTTTTTTGAGGGAGAACTTCCCTGAACGCTGCTTACTGGTTGCCATCTTGCACGTCACCCCGAGAGAGAGAGAGAGAGAGAGAGAGAGAGAGAGAGAGAGAGAGAGAGAGAGAGAGAGGAGTAAAGCGGGTGGGGGTGGGGCGGCTGGAGGGCGTTGTATAGGATGGTGTGTGGCTGTCCAAGCGTCATGTCACAACACAAACATAGACAAACACACAGAGACACACACAGACACACGCACGCACGCACACACATACACATATGCACACACACACACACACACACACACACACACACACACACACACACACACACACACACACACACACACACACACACGCACACACACACACACTGAGACAGACAGACAGACAGACAGACACACACACACACACACACACACACACACACACACACACACACACACACACACACACACACACACACACACACACACACACACACGCGCACGCACACACACACACACATGCGCGCACGCGCACACGCACACACACAACACATGCACGTTTTCTCTCACATATACATGCTTTTATCGAAAAATAAAATATCAGACGTTATTATTAGGAGTAGACACACTTGTATAACCATTTCCGAATGGCTCACCTTTTCGATTTTGTAGGACTATTCATCATATTTTTTTTTTCATCAAAACGGATCTCTGCTTTTTGCATCTGAGCTTCAGCAAAGCAAATGAATCACACACGATAGAAAATGATAAATCAGTTCCTCAGGATGGACATATGTAAACCGAATAGATCCCACGAGAAATTTACAAACACTTTGAAAATCGCAGGACATCAGCAGTCCAAATCATTCACAAATGACTATATTTACTTTTCTTAGTTATATGAAAGAACAAATATACATATTCTGTGTATTCACACGCCCCCTTTCAAAAGAAGAAGTACTGAGCATCATTCAGGGGAAAAGTGAACTTTGTCGACTACTCTAAGAATGATCCAGATTTCGTCAGCCAGCCAGCCAGCCAGACAGACACATGCACAAAGAGGTCAACAAAGAAAAGAAGGTGGCTTGTGTCAGTTTGAAAGGATTTATTAGTAAGATAGAAAATTGAATTCATAGATGAAACTACCTGATAGAAATTTTGAATGGCGTGTTTGTAATATTCTAGCAATTATTTCGAACACAGTCACGCATACTGCCACAGAATTCATCAGCATGCACGCTACTGAAATAAGAACTGGGAGGAAATTTTAGTTTTCTTCTGAAGAATCCAGGAATTAAGTTTATTATATTACATTTATGTATGTGCTGCCTAAATCTGATGGTAGTGTTTCAGAAGAATCACGTAACACTCATGGAGTACATTCGATATAGGTAGGGTATCTGCATGAATATGCAGAACATTATCAATACTGCTTCACAAGAATCATGGAAGTACACACGTTTCCTCTGTTTTCATTCTTTCTGGTATTTAAAACAGGATTGTAGTATGTCCAAAAAAGATATTTGATAGATGCCGTTACTATCAGATTTATGTAGAGGGTATACATATATGAGCTGAAATAAAAGGTAAAGCTTTTAAACATTCCTTTAAAAAGCCTGTTTCTAATCAGTTACATACCTAACATGGAGTTCTTAATGCAGACATGAGGGTTGTAGGCAGAAGAATTAGAGTTACTGTCACAGTAAACTAACAGGACTGTACACAATATTATACAAAAAGCATTCTAATGCTCCTGCAACTGAACGTCGATCAAATGTTTGGATTTGTAAAAGCTGTAAGTGACTTTTTCTTTTCTCTTTATCCCTCATTCTTTACCCCCACCCCAACCCCCTTCCCACACCCATTCGAACCGCTTCTCCCCTTTACCGACAACCCCTCTCCAGTTATAGACGATACTTACTGTTTTATGTCAAGAGGTGTGCTTTCTTATTTTTGTTGTTATTTGTTTATCTTTTCTTTTCTTAATGTTCTTTTTTCTTTGTTGGTTTGTTTGTTGTTGCTCTATTTTCTACTTAGCATCATATACCCCTGCGGTTTCATGGGAATTTCCTTTTGTTGTTCTCTGTAATGAATGACTGCTATATCAATTCGATTTGGACAATGTTGTATATGGAATTACTAATGTATAGCCTATACTAATTGGTGCACGTGAATACATAAAATGTCGTATTATATTGTTTACTTAAACAGTTTAAAAAAAAAAAAAAAAAGGAAAAGAACACCTTCGTCGCAAGGGAAAAAACAAAAAAAAAAAGAAGAATCCGAGTCAGGAGTCAGGAAGTGAGCGATACATTTCTGCTATTTTACACCACAGGCTGAAGGATGAATCGCTGAATAAAATGTCGAATGCTCAATGTGAGGGTTTCAAGTTTCCTTTCAGTTTCGTCAAGGAGGCGTCAGAGCATGCTGACAAGTCCATATACGCTACACCACATCCGCTAAGTTTTGAGACCACACTGCGCATGATTTTAAGCTGATGGAGAAATGAATTAATGACTATGATGAGAGAATTGAAGAAAAGGGTCTGTGGCTACAACTTAGCAGATGTCCGACCTACGCGTTAGCCCAACGCGCTGGCCAGACCTTGAGTAACTACCCAACATTGGTTGTGCTTTTTTTTTTTTTTTTTTTTTTTTAATGAATGTGTTTGTGTAGTGAATGGACATGTGTGTGTATATGCATATGTGGGCATCGGGCCATGTGTTCGTTCATTCTTTAATTTAATGTCTATCCACTTTACAGTGATCTTAGACAAAAACAAGAGACAAACGAACAGGCAAACAAACAAAACACAAATTTTTTTTTTTTTTTTTAAAGTAAATGGACCGTAAATGGACCGGTGTATGTATATGTCGTGTGTGTGTGTGTGTGTGTGTGTGGGGGGGGGGGGGGGGGGGGGGCCGGGATATAAATGTACGTGTTGTTTTAAAAAAATGTCATTAAAAGTGTATGGAGTGTGGATGTAGTGTAGTATGCTAATCTTTGCTAGTCTGTTTAATTCATGAGATACCAATAAGTGACCATCACTTTAACCCCATTCTGATCTACCGGCATAACGGTAAACTACTTTAGCCTGGATTCATATCTGAACATTTTTAAAGAAACAAAAATATTTTTAACAATTGACATAATAAGAGAATAAATCAAACAAATAACTCGAGAATCAAAGTAAATGTCCAACTGGACTCTTAACAATTGCTCTAACAGCTTCTATCCCTTTCGCTTCGTTCCAAAAAATGTCCCAAAAATTTGCG